>NCKU01001980.1:0-10722 GCA_003675995.1 Dinothrombium tinctorium
TTCAAAATCAAAATAATGATGAACACTCTCAATATTAGCCGTTTCTCGAACTTTTCAATTTTCCCATCATTCTATTTTCCCAAAAGAAATCCACACTGTAACAGTTGCGACTGAATATCGTATTCGAAGCTATCATAATAATTATTTGGTCTCTTCGTTAAAAAATTTTTCGCTTCATCGATCCACTCAGACAATTTTAATAGTATATAAGTCGTTTCTCTTAACGTATCTCTCCAAAATTGTTTTATTCGTAGAGGCGACATGGTTCGTAGACTTGATATAGTTGATACCTCTTCAAGACTAGCACAATGAGTGATCAGTCGAAAGCGTAGTCATAAACAATCTCCAATTATGAATAGATAATATTTATTGTTTATTTGAATCGAGAATCTTGACGACTCTTATTTTAAAAATTAATATTTCTTTCTGTGAAAGCGTGAAAGACGGCTAAAAATATTGCGAATAAATTTATTCTTTAGTCACATTCCTTCTTTTGCTTGCATCTATAGGACAATTGATTTTTTCTCGTTTTTTCTTTTGACTGGTAAATAAGATCAAATCTAAATAATATTCAAAATTTAGATCGATTAAGTTTGTCTGTCTCATGTTATTTATAAAAAATTGTTGTTTAACAGAACACATTGATGAGTGTTAATTAAAACTCGAATACTATTTTCTCGATTCATTTAAACCAGAGATATGATTATACTGTAATTGCAAAACTTGTAGCATTTGTATCTGTCTAAACTTATATAATTGAAATGACAAGTAAATTCAAGCGTACAAGGTCATGTTCGAGAAGTGATATAGTTTGATAAAAATTAAAAATAGTCATTCTTCTTCAATCATTGAAAAACAAAACATATTTTTAAATAATTTGAGCAATTTAAATTTTTTAATAATATTTAAATTTTTAAACTTAATTTTTAATAAAAATATTTCTAAATTATGCATCTTGCGTTGAACGGACTATTTGAATATTATTTTGATTTGATCACATTGACCAGTTAGAAGAGCTAGAAAAAATTAATAGTCATATAGATGCAAGCATACTATCAAATGATGGGAAAATTTAAAAAATTTTTTAAATTTTTTTTAGCCGTCAGTCAAGCTTTTATAATTTAAAATTTATTGTTAAAATTAGAGTTTTCAAGTTTATCGATTAGGTAATCAATAAATATTATTTTTCATAATAGAGATGCAGTTTGGAGTCATTTTGGGAAAATAAAGGGTGGGAAAATTAAAATTATGTGTGGTTGACTGGTATCGTAATAAAGTATTCACTTGTAACGTGTGTATTTCTTTTTAACTTCGTTTTTATATTTTACTAAGTTTTTAAAATCAGTTGTAAACACAATTGTCGCCAATGATAAGTTTTGCTTGTCTGTTTTGCAAACGATATTTACTGACGTTTCAAATTTCAAGTAAATGTACTTTTCACATTGATTAATTTATAAACACAACAGATCACACAAATTGTGAATATGAGTTGCTCGGAGAAAATATTTTAAAAAATATTTTCTTGTAATTCAGTGAAAAACCAAAAACTTTAAAAACGCATGAAAAGTTTTTCAAGCTTTTCAAGCGAAGAACTTGTTTAATGAATATTTTCTTACATTCAATCAGAGCATTTAATTTTTTAATTTATTGATCGAATAGGTGATACATGACGATAAATACATAATTTCTTTTTTAAATTTCACAAGTTTTTTTAATAATTAAAAAAGAAAAAAGCAGCACAAGTACAAATTAATTTCTTATTTAAGTAAGTACCCTAAGAAGCTGCTATTGTTAACATATTCAAAGGTTCCACTTATTGTTTATTACCATGTGAGTTTTATACAACATCTTTAAACATTTTAAAGAAATTTAAACAATTTTTACACAAAACAAGATGTAAAAAACAATTAAAATGCTGTCAAATGTAAATTTAAATCAACATGTGAGAGCAAATAAGAAATTTTTACTAATAGAAATGCGAATGTCAGAGTGAAATATAATAGATAAGAATAATAAGATATCGTATTTTTTAGATTGAGCTTATTATTCTCAATTCTAAGGCTATGAAAATATTTTTTGTAAAATATTGGAATATATATTCAGTTATAATCAGAAAATGTTTGATTTTATATTATATTTTTTTATGTTCGATTTGGTGCCAATTTCTTATTACTCATCGAGAATTTGCATTGAGCATTGCATTTGTATAGCAATTATTGTTCGATAGATCAAAAAAACAACATAAGAAAACATATAAAAAATTTTAAGACTAAAAAACTTTTTCTATTAGTTCAGTACACAGGCTTGTATTGAGGAAATGACTGCTTTTCTCTGATTGATGTTGAGAGAAAGAGAGTATGCAAATGAATTAACTTCTTCTGCGTGATAAAGGAGTTATTGATTCGCTAATATCTTCATAAGTTCAGAAAAATCATCATTATTTATCCTTCATCGTTAAACTTTTCGTAAACTTTTTTCTTTTTCCAGTTAACCTCAGTAATGTTTAATAAATATTGTTAAAGAAGACAACCAAAATCTTTGGATTTTTCGATTCCAACTTTTTTATTACATCATCAAGAAAACCAAAAATTGAAACAATTGCAAGATAATTTTTTGTTCAGGATTGGAAAAAATTGTCAAAATTTTAATTTAAGCAATAGTTTTATTAAAAATTTTCTCTTAAAACTTTTTTCTCAAATTTTGATTAATGTGAAAAACATTTATGTTTAGAATTAAACATCTTTTTACCATTTTTTAACATTTTCGGAGACTTAATGTATTAACAAAGAAAAAAGTAAATATTCGCCTGACCATTATAGGCTTTCAAATAATACGATGCAAAATTGCATGAAAAATTATAATTCTTATGATTATGAAACTGACACAAATGTTAATTTGCTTGTTTGTTGACTAAAAAAATATTTCACATTATTTTTCAATAAAATTTATAAATTAACGTAATATTAGTTCATTTTGTAATTATTAACATTGTATATGTATTATATGTATATGTGTATGTATTATTCATTGTATATTATCATTTGTATTCATTGGTTCAATTTTATTATCATTTTAAAAATTTTTCTTCAATCAAAATGTAAACAAGTGAGCTTCTTTATAACATAAGTCTGATGTGAGCGAGCTGTAACAAATACTAGCACGCAATATTGTTTTGTTCTTCTGTTCTTTAGTATTGTTGTATTCTCTACTCACTTTTAGTCCTACACTCTGTCGCAGAGAAATTTTCCCATTGTTGGGGTTTTTTGTAAACAGACAGACGAAAAATGGATCTTATGCTAATTGCCAAAGCTTACCTCTGTTTCCCGGTTTTTTGGCCTTCCGTATCCGTTTATCGCTACTCGTGCTTGAATACGCGTGGTTTAAAAACTCGCTCTTCGGACAACTCATGATTCGGATAACTCGCGTTACGGATAACTCGCGTTACGGACAACTCGCATAAGGATAACTCGCGTTACGGACAACTTGCGATACGAACAACTCGTTACGGACAACTCGTGATACGGACAACTCGCGATAAGGACAACTCGTTACGGACAACTCGCATAAGGATAACTCGCGTTACGGACAACTCGCGATACGAACAACTCGTTACGGACAACTCGCGTTACGGACAACTAGTTACGGACAACTCGCGTTACGGACAACTCGCGATACGTATTTTTATGTTATTTTATGACAATTAAATTTTTAGAATTATTCTTTGATTGTAAATATTAATAAAATCGCTCATTTTTGTTTACGAAAATCGCAACAATGGGAAGATTTCTCTGCGACAGAGTGTACGTTCGAACTGGAAAGTCGCTTTTGTTTTTTTAATTAAACGTTCGATTTTTTTTATTACGATCTTTTAAGTTGGTCTTAAAATTGACCCCAAAAAGAATATAAAAAAATTTCACTTTAAAGAATCGTAGCATCTGAAAACAAATAATTAGAATGCTTGCAAAGTTCTTTTTGCAAAAAGAAATTCTCGTTTTTAGCAAGTTTTACGAAGTGAAATACGCTATTAATCTCCTAATGTCTGTCTGTCTGTCTGTCTGTGCATAATTTAATAAAAGGTAAGAAAGTTAAATAATTGGATGATCTATCAGGTAGAAAGGTGTCAAATTTTTAAATTTTAAATTCTTGTTATACAGGAGATAGTTTAAATTACAGGACCATCTGAAGGGTACAGGGGTGCAAAAATTGCCGAAATTTTAATTTTCTTAATTTGTGAAATAAATTTGTTTCAAAAGTATTTTATGTGAAAATAGGACCATTCGGGGGGTAAAAAGGTGCAAAAATTGCCGAAATTTTAATTTTCTCAATTTTTGAAATAAAATTGTTTCAAAAGTATTTTATGTGAAAATAGGATCATTTGAGGGGTAAAAGGGTGCAAAAATTGCCGAAATTTTAATTTTCTTAATTTGTGAAATAAAATTGTAAAATCAATCTAGCAAGGGGTACCCTTGCCATAAATTTCTTCTATTGTTAATGTTTAATATTAATTTTTTGATTCTATTTAACGAAATTGTGAATAAAAATTTTATGTACGACTAAGTATTTACATTCATTAAAGATTTATTGCAGCAAGGAGTATCCTTGCCGTTAATTAATTATTTATTAACTGAATTCAAAGGTTCAATGCAGCAATGGGTACCATTGCCATAAATTTCTTCTTTTATAAATAATAATAATTGTACGATTCTATTAAACGAAATTTATAAAGAATATTTTATATACGAATATATATTAATTTTTATAAAAGATATAATATAGCAAGGATGATCCTTGCCATGAATTAGTTCTTTTTAAAATATGTATGTTATATATTGTTAAATTTTTGTTCTATTATATTGTTTTATATATTTTTAATTTTAGAATTTTTCAATAATATAATTTACTTTACATTTCGCAATCAAACAATACTGCTCTTAAAAACTGAAATGGATGGTTAAAAGGAAAGGAATGAAGAAAGACGGATAAAAAATCGCGAAAGAATGAGACTTAAAAGAAGAGATATACTTTATAGAGATAAAGAACGAGACTTGGAGAGAATATCTAAAAAAATTAAAATAGGAAATGAGGAAATCCGAAATAAAGAAAATGAAGCTGATCGGTTTTCAAAAACAAACAAAAGATTAGATCATGAATTTAGAGAACGAGAAAGACAATCTAATTTCATTTTTAAAAAAGCAAAAAGAGAGGATGAATACTTTCGAGAGAATGAAATAACAAGAGACCGAAATTATAAGTCAGAAAGAAGAAAGAATGAGGATTTTCGAGAGGTTGAAAGAATTAAAGATCGAAATTATAAATCAGAAAGAAGAGAGAAAGAGGATTTTCGAGAGGCTGAAAGAATCAAAGATCGAAATTATAAAGGATTTAAAAGACAGGATGAAGACTTTCGTAAAAATGAAAAAGAATTAGATTTGATTTCTAAAACCATTAAAAGGCAAGATAAAAATTTAAGAGAAATGGAAAGAGAACGAGACCAACAATACACATCGAAGAGGAGGCTCATACCAGAGTTTAAAGAACATGAAAAAGAAGGTAACGGATTGTCAAAAACACAAAAGGAAAAATACTGAACACAAAGAAATTTATTATCAAAAATTAAAACATGGTCCTGATAACATATGCTGCTGTTGTGGTGGACTTTTTTTTAAAGAATCAGTAACCATTTTATCAAGAGATAAGGAAGATTTAAGATTTGGTCGCGAATTAACAGATAAAATAATTTAAATTTTTCTTCTTATATATGCAATGTTTGTCTTTCTCACGTAAAACGTGGGGAAATTCCTCCTTTATGCTTAAAAAATGGACTTCAATTCCCTGTTATACCACAATTTCTTCGAGATTTATTGAATCTTGAAGAAAGATTAGTGGCACCTAGAATTCCATTCATGAAAATTCAGTTCGCTGGTGTTGATAAGCAATATCATTTAATCGGTAGTGTCTAAAACGTACCAATTAATATAAATTCATGTGTATCGAGTCTACCAAGAAAAACAGATGATCTTTATTTAATTAATATAAAACTTATGCGAAAAATGTCTTATAAACATCAGTACATCCATGAAACTGTGAGACCGCAAAAAGTTCTTGATGCAATTGATTATTGAAGCAAGAACTATATGTCGAAGAGGAAATAACTATTTCTAGAGATTGGTGTTACTATCATAAAATGTATGACACAAATAAATCCGAAAACTTCATTAACTCTGATGACAATGATGAAGAAGAACCATTAAATCCCGGGGGAACCGAAACATTACTTAACTCAAATTTTGATGAAAATGGAATCGCTTTTGCCCCTGGGGAATTATCCAAACCACTTGCTCTTCTATCTGACTCTCATGTTGATGAACTTTCATTTCCTACAATATATTGTGGTCAAAAACGTAAGATAAACGTCAACCTTTCAATGCTTGCTATTGCGAAATCTGAACTGAGAAATTATGACCGAAGGTGTTGTAGAATTGATAAAATCCTTTATACATTTAAGAAATTACAAATTAAAAAATTTCGGATGCAGTTGGATTATGTCTAAGAAAATAAAGAAATACAAAAGCAACTGCTAAAGAAATAATGAATGATGAGATAATTAATAAAATGGTAAAGAATGATGAAGCATTTAGGATTCTTTGTTGCGATAGGTCTTCGCCATCGTTTTGGGAAAGAAAGAAAAAAGAAGTTTTTGCAATGATTCGGCAATTAGGGCATCCTACTTTATTTATGACATTTTCTGCGGCTGAAACTAAATGGCCTGAATTAATTATTATTTTATCCAAAGTATGTTAATTAAATCATTTGAGAAAAAATTACTTCATGGTTAAAATTAAAAAATAAGATTAAAAGAGGTTTGATTAATAAAATCAAATTTATTTGTGGAATAAATTTTTAAAAAAAAATTTCACTGAAAATTTCTCATTTTATTAAAATTTTAAGCTTTTCTTGTCTTTTATAGATATTAGATGAAAAAATTTTGGACGAACGACAAGCAATCGAGCATCCATTTCAAGAAAAAGCCAGGTTAATTCGATCAGATCCGGTCACATGTGCAAGATATTTCGATCACAGATTTCGAAATTTGCTTAATTGTTATTTTACACGAAGGTGCGGTTTTTAAAGAAAATCCTGTCATTGATTATTACTATATAGTTGATTTCAACATCGAGGCTCACCTCATATTCACGGATTATTTTGGTTGAAAAATTCGCCGATTTTTTCAGAGAACAATAATAAATCGTGCATTGAATTTATTAATCAATATATAACAGTGAACTGTGATATTTTGAACGAGGATCTTAAAAGTTTTCATGTACATCGGCATACAAAGTCATGTAAACGGCGTTTTGGAAATAAAGTAATATGTAGATTTGGATTTCCTCAATATCCAATGAGAGAGACACAAATTTTGCTGCCTTTAGATGATTTTAATGAAGAGAACACTACTTTGAACATAATACATGAAGCATTAGACCTTCAAGCAAATGTGCAAAACGATAGTTTTGAGAGCTTTGATGTTTTTCTTCAAAAGTTAAACATAACTGAAATAGAATATATAACTGCCATACGTAAGTCATTAAAACGACCAAGAATTTTCCTTAAAAGGCGTGTTTCTGAAATAATGGTCAATAATTTAACGAAGAATTGCTTGATTTACACCGAGCAAATATGGATATACAATCTATTCTTGATCCATATGCATGCGTTCAATATGTGCTGAACTACATAAGCAAGAGTGAAAGGGGTATGTCTTCATTATTGAGAGATGCAGTTGATGAAGTAAAAAAAGGAAATTACACCATAAGAGAGAGATTAAGATTTATCGGTAATAAATTCATAAACTGCTCTGAAGTTTCAGCACAAGAAGCTGTATATCATATTCTCAGTATCCCCATGTCAAACGCAAGTAAATCTGTTATTTTCATAAATACTTCTCCTTTTGAAAAACGCGAACGATTAGTTATGTCATCTGAAGAATTAAGAAAACTTGATCCAGAATCTACCGAAATTTTTTGTGATGGTTTATTAGAAGCATACTTTAAGCGTAAAGCCTCTTTAAAGAATATAAGTCTAGCTTCTTTTGCAGCTTTTTATTATAATGATCGTCAAAAAAGACTCTCGTGGATGAAGATGTACAAATGGAATCAATTGCATGCGAAAAAAGACGAGCAAAATCAAGAGTGATACGATTTTGCAATTTTAAAAAATCAGCAAATACTTTAGAATTTTACCGAGAAAATATTATGCTATATTTACCTTGGAGAAATGAAGAAAGAGATATTTATATTGTCGACCATTATAATATTTATAAAAATAATAAGGATCGAATAAAAAAGAAAAGAGTTTATTTTGCAAGAATTTATATAATCTTGAAGAGATATGTCTTGATGTAAAAAATGATAATTATGAAGAACAAGAAATATTTGATTTATCGTCTGATGAGTATGAAAAAACAGATATATTTTTTGAATCAGGAATAGAAATTAATCCCAAAATAGAAATATTTAAAATTCAAAATGCTTTGAGTGATGATGAATACAAGAGTCTTATCAACAATTTAAATCAGAAACAGAAAAATTACTTTCTTCATATTTTTCATCAACAATCAAGTTCTTGAATTTGTTACAGGTGCAGCAGGTGTTGGCAAATCAGTACTTATAAAAGCAATTTATCAATGTTTAGTTACACTTTATCGATCGTATGTTGGAAAAAATTGTCAAAATATAAGTGTATTACTGTGTGCTCCTACAGAATAAGCTGCTTTCAATATTCAAGGTTTAACATTACACTCGGCATTTCAACTACCAATAAATCAATTTTCTGGTAAAAGCGAATCAAGTGCAGATGTCTCAAACACATTACAAAGTAAATTATCTGATCTCAACCTCTTAATTATTGATGAAATTTCAATGGTTTGTGCGAAAACATTTTCAATGGTCGATAAAAGATAACGTCAAATATTTCGCGATGATCGAATATTTGCTAAAAAATCTGTAATTGTTTTTGGAGAGTTTAATCAGCTTCCACCTGTTGGTAATAGATATGTTTTTCAGCCTGATCCTAAAAATCCTTATTTAGAACTCATTGGATCTCCTCTTTGGGATAAGTTTAGAATCTATACTTTGGATGAAATTATGCGTCAAAAGGATGATTTAAAATTTGCAAGATGTTTAAATAATATTGCTGTCGGTGAAATGACATCAGAAGATATAGAATTAATTATGACAAGAATTGTTAACGAAAATGAAATTCCGAATAATGCTATTGGACTTTTAGAAGTAATAATGAAGCTGAATTCTACAACAATAAAGCTTTCTTATTAAACAACACTGAATTTTGTGAATCTGTTGCAATTGATGTTTGTGCTGGAGATGCGCAAGAAAATATAAAGAAAAATTACTTATTAAAGGCAAATGAAATGCAAACAAGTCAGTCTTATGGACTGCCGTATCGCGTTTTATTGAGAGTTGAAGCGCGTTTTATGATTTCAGTAAACATTGATATTGAAGACGGGCTTGTGAATGGAGCAACCGGTATTCTAAAATTAATCAAATATTCATCTTTCCAAAATAAGAAGAAAGCAATAAGGCTTTGGCTATTATTGGACAGTTGTGATGCTGGAACTCAAGCGAGACAATTTTTCGCGCTTTACCAAAAAAGTTACAAATTCCTGAAAAGCTGACTGCCATTTAGAAGGTTAAGCGGTCATTCGCAGTAAGACGAAATCTTTCCATTTCAATTCAGCGTCAACAATTTCCTGTTGTTCCTGCTGAAGCAATTACAATACATAAAAGTCAAGGAGGCACGTATCAAGCAGTTGCTGTTCATCTTTCGCAAAAAATGCGACGTTCAGAGATTTACGTAGCTTGTAGTAGGGTTACGAAGCTTTCTGGACTTTACTTGACAGGTAAATTCATGCCTCCTAAGCCTCCATCTGAAAATGATATAGTCAAAATCAAAATTGCAAGAATGTAAGAATTTAGGCCTGTTATACTTTCTACTGAATGTTTTTCATCGGATTTAAGTAATAAAAAGGTTCATCGAATTATTTACAATAACACACAGTCGCTTCAGAAATGCTTCGAAACACTTTTAAAGGACGAACGTGTTTTGCAATCTGATTTAATAATTTTTACTGAAACTTGGTCATTAAAATTAGATGAATATAATCATTTTCAATATAACAAATTATTTAGAAGAGACTGAGAGGGCACGAAAAGAAAAGGATTTGGTAGTTTAGTGCTTGGCAAGAAAAGCATTTTGATCATATTAGAAAACCAAATTTTATTGAGATGGAAAGGATCTTATTGTGATTTAGCCGTCATAAAGATAGAAGATGTTTATATAATATCAATTTACAAGTCACCAAAATTTCCAATTAGCAATTTTCTTGAAGAAATTGACCGACTTTTGATTGCCAAGGGTGAAAGTTAAAAAAATTGCATTGGGAGATTTTAATATCAACGTATTTGAAAATGATTTTAATGCAAAGAAGTTAAATTTTTTATTTCATAATCATAAAATGAACTTAAAAAGTCGAAAAAGCTTCTCAACGAAAGGAAACACAAATAGATCTTGTTTTCAGTAATTTTAATTTAATAATTGATTATTTTGAAACTGTACATTCATATCATTCAATTATTTGGGTTGAATGGACAAAAACGTGACTTTTTATAATAATATTAACGTAAAAACCAACCAAACACAATGAAG
>NCKU01001980.1:10755-21447 GCA_003675995.1 Dinothrombium tinctorium
TTGAAAATATTTTAAATTATGAAATTTCACAATTTTCTTGATTAATTAATAAAATGAATATTAACTTTACACGCACAATATTTAATTTTTTCAACATATTTTATTAATAAGTAAAAATTTAATAATAATGAACACGATATCTCGAGGCAATTTATTCTTTATTGCAAGAAAATTCATACTTCATGATTTCAAACTTAAATTGTTGTTCTTTGTTGTAATGTTATTTGTTAAAAAATTGTTAAAATCTAAAAAAGAAAAGACTGAATAAAATTTGTCAATCCGTTTTTTTGCTTGCTAAAGTCTCTCCATTTATCTTCAATCACCTTTCTTGTATAGATGTTATTATCGAATTCCACTTCGTCAATGTATCTTGCTTTAAAACCCAATATAAAAATATAAGTGAACTGATTTTGCTCTAAAATAAATACCTCTCAGTTCTTCTTCAGAAAACTTTAATCATTTTTCTTTGTAATATTCTTTGTAACCTCTTCTTGCATCATCTGTTTGAACGCTTTGAAACGATGAGGCTGTTGCTGCTTTATGCATTTGAACGTTTTCAAATGAAAATGAGGCTGTTGCTGCCCCTCTAGCAATGATTGTTTCTTTATCTTGATTCTAAAAAACAATAAATGAGCTTTGAAATTTACATTTTTAATTTTACTGCTCTCATTTGTCTGAATCTTTCCTCTGCGTGGATCCTTAATATTGCAGCTGTGTTGGAATTCATTATTTCAAGTCTAAAATTTTCGCTTTTTGAATGAATATTTAAAAATTCCCAAATAAACTTTTTAGGAAAAAGCCAATCATCTTGTTGATTTCCTTGGAAACTTTCGATAAAAATCTATTGCAAATTTTAAATTAAATACTTTTAATTTTTAAAAAATCTTTCTACATACAACATTGGAAAGTTATTCACGTACTTCTGCACAGCTGTCGTCTATCATGACGACTTTTTTCAAATTTGATGTTACTTTAATTAAATCCTAAAAAAGTGTTATTTTTAAAAATATTAATTTTAAATTTTTGATTACTTTTCTAAAATCATTTGATGGACCATCGCAATCTTCCTGTGTGAATATTCTTACCAAAACATTAATATCAAAATGTTTTATTGCAGCATTTATATACTAGAAAAACAATTACATAATTAATTATGCAACAGTTATCTATTCAAAATTACCTCGTAGCTTTCAGCAGTAAAATGAACGATGTTATAAGACTTCGTAAAATATTTTAAAAAATTATCAACGTTTGGTCTTTTAAACATAACTGCATCAAACTTTTTGCCACCTATGATATAAGAAAATTCGTAATTAGGGTCTCCAAGACTATATTTATTATTTTCGTAATCCATCTAAATAAATGTATACTTATATATCTTAAAATTTATCAATTTTTGAACTACCTCTAGCATACAATATGCAAGCGTTTGGTCGAAATCTAATACCAAAAAGTTTTTGGATTTATCGAATCCTAAAATTTAAATACAAAAATTCAAATTATAATTTGTTTTTACATTATTTTTTATAGTATTAAGGAAAGGTTGCATTTTTATTGCAATAAAACTTACTTCCAAAAGAAAATTTTTATTAAAAGGGTGTACTTTAAGATTTATTTTCATGAAAGTGACAATATTTCCTGATTAAAGGAACTAATCTTATATTTTGTGGTTTGATTCATTTGTTTGGCTTTTACAAACTATTCGAGAAAAGTTCAGATAGGTTTCAGATAGCGACAAAATAAACCAATATAATGAAATAACTAAAAAAATTGATATTTTAATGAATATGAATTGAGATGTGAACATTTAATATGTTCATGTTACTTGGTGATACTTTGGTTTGCTTTTAACATTGATTTTTTGTCCCTACATGGTTACATCAAATTCTAAGGTTTTAGTGCGCTTCTTAATGGTGCGCAAAAAATTATACAAAATGAATCGATTGCTAAATCACCAACACAAATAACAAAGTTTTTCAGCAGTTATCTAGAAGCTAACTTCGTTTTACTTTTCTTTCTCACATTTTTAACTTTCTTTTGCTTTCATTTAATTAAAGCAACTCTTACAATTCTTTGTATTAAAAACTGTGATAAATTTTAACTTTACATATTCAGCTGTTGAGAATAAATAACTTAGAAAAGAAATTCAAAAATTTTAATTTTTCACATTGACATTTTCAACAATAATTTTTTAAACTTATGTCATCCAGAAAATTGGTGAATATTATAAAACTTTAATTACAATTTGATAAAAAATTGAGCCGGTTGTAGTCATCTCCAATAATTTATAACAAATATTATAATCAAAAGTAAGTCAAAACGAATGATATTAAAAATATAAAAGACTTATGTTCATAGTTGATAGAAATCGAGTACTAGTCGATACAATTTTAAGCCACTGACAAGGAAGGTCAAAACATGTCTGATCCCTTTCTTAATAAATTATGTATCATCAAAAAGGTTTTAATGAAAATAGCTTATCTATAAAAAAAGTACGCATGTTTTGAAAAGTTATGAATTTTAAAATTTCAAAACCGTGTAATGTCTATTCAACTTCAACACAAAAACAAAGTTAAAAAATTAAAAAGCTACACTTTTTGCTTGTTTTTTATACTTTTTAGGTTGATTCAAATATAAATTTCTTCAAATGAAATCGTTTATGGCATAAAAATTTTGAAAAGAATAGTAAAAGTAATAAATTTCATGATTTGCTTCTCACTTTGTTCATATCAACTAATAAAAATCGCGAGAAATTATTTTCGCTATGAAACTGTATTAAACGTTAAAATTCAAGAAAGATTTGACGATAAGATTTCATTGTTCTATTCACTTTTCCTTTCTCAATCAATTTGAGAAAAAGTTGGCATAATTAAAAATATGACTGAAAAGATTTTTGACAAGCTGTCAATTGTTTTGCAGAAATTCAGAGACATTAATGAATTAATTCGAATCGAAGAAACAATAATCATATAGAAGGATGAAATCTTGAACAATCAAATTTAATTGAAAATTTCACTTAGAGAAGTTATCAAAACGGTTATATTAAACAAAGAAATAAATTTTAAGAATTTTGAGCAATTTAGATTCATTATTTCCACATATACTCGACGATTTAAGACTAACATTGAAATCTGTGCTTTGATTCATTGCATTGTATTGATGATTGCGAGCTGAAAATGAGAGATTATTTTTGTCGCTTTCAAGTTTAAAATCGAAAATCAATGAAAATAACAATGAAAATGAAATTCAAAAAGAAATGTTTTGCGATAAACAAAATTCATGAAAGTTGTCTAAATAAAAAAATGAGCAAAAATAACACAATATTTGATTATTGAATTTACTAGCTATGTTTGACACAATGAAATGGCTATTTTTAAAATATGAGAAAAGAAAATAATTGAAATAAAAAAGAATTTATTTTATTTAATTTATTTTTTAGTTTCGCGCAAAAATAAAATAAAAAGCCGTTAGTGATTTTTGATATTTCTTAAGCTTGCCCAAGGCCTAAGTTTTTTCCCTGAAGTTTTCCGTATTGTTTGACAAGCTATCATTCAGGCGCACTTCAAGAGTGTGATGAGATTCGCAAATCTTCATCTTCGCCTTACTTACCTTGATCAGCCCGCAGACCGATCGAAGGCGGAGAGTCAAAAAGTTTGCGGAGCCCATCCCGCTTCCCTTAATGACACCTCAAATTGTCGGCGCGGGAAACTAGTGTTGTTTGTGTTGTGTGTTGGTTAGTTGTTAGTTTTGCTTCGGCGAGTTTTAATTGGTTTCAATTTTATCGCTTTTACCTTTTAAATTGATGAATTTAATGGCGTCCATTTTCGAAGAATGTTGATGATTGTTGATTAAGGTTGATAAATGTTGAATGAAAGTTGAATGATTGATGATTAGTGATGAATATTGATGATGTGATGATGATGATTTAGTGATGATTTGAAGATGACTGATGATTTTAAATTAAAAACAGAAAAAACAAAACGTTTTCAATTTTTCGTGTTTACACTTTTTCACAAACAAAAATTGGGGAATTAACTTTAATTATGCACTGTTCAAAATCACTTTTTTGAATAATACTTCACAAAATAGTTTAAATATATTAATATTTTTGGTATTAAAATAATCGTCGTTTACCAATTAAAAACTTTTATACTGAACATTTTATTGAATTTTAATAGTTTTTGAGTTTTTATTTTAATGTCTAATTAGTGAAACTCACCTTAATACAGTGTAATGCTGTCTTGTTTACTTTGAAAAAATTCATTTCGAAAAGCAGCAAAACTCGACTATTGCACATGATTTTCCTTTTTTTGTAAGGTTAGCAAAAAGTCTAATAATTATCTTAAGAGGTTCGACATTACATCTACTACATAACATATGCTATGTTTTAACTGGAAATCCTTTTAAATTAGCAAACAAACTTTTTTACTTTAATTTTTGTTTTTTGAGTAAAAACAAGCTCTGAATTAGGAAAAATCTTCAATTTGAAATAGAAATTACGAAGAGAGAGAAAGAGATTATTATATTTATTGTTAGCTATAAGCTAACAATTAATGGTTTTTTAGCAAAGATTTTGAAAAATGGAACTCAAAAAAGAGCTTTTAACTACTTATATCAAATACTGTTTCACTTAGAGGACGAATTTTTTATTAAAAAGTTAAAAATTTTCTTTATAATTAATTTATTAAAGGTTATTTTAATGATTTTAAACGATTTGAAATTCTCATTTTCCTTATATTCGGACATTTGCAAACGAGCTCTACTAGAATTACTACAATAATATTATTGTAGTAAGTTTCACGAATATTAATATACTAAATGTCTGTCCCTCATTACGTCTATAATTTTTATAACTTGAGATTGGACAGATTTTAACAAAATTTTGTTTAGGTAAGTAGAAGCTCAAATCAGTTAGTATCTTCAGACATCAGGTTTTCAGTTGATCGACATATTAAGTCATTAATGTCTCATTTGCTTAAAATTTTAGCGAAATTCATATTTAAAGCGACGCATATTTTAAATTTTAAAGCAAATCATTTTTATTCAAAATTAAAAATTAAATATTTATTTACCCAAATTTTAAGCACTACTTTTATTTTAAAATGTTTATGTCATGTCCGTCATCTTTTACCCTTATGATCAAAGATTCTCCGGAAAGATCGTTTAAAATTTGTAAATAATTAACAGGAAACAAAGGGTAATAAGCTTGTTTTCACACTTCGGAAACCTGGAATTGCAGCATGAAATGTCTGATGTACCTAGAGTCAAATTAAATAAAAGTGAGTTAAGCGAATGAGTTTAATTGCGGCTTTTTACAAATACACTTTTGATATTGCCATAATATCGCTTTGAAAAATAAAACAAATATTTCTACTCGTGAAAAACTTAGATTCAAATTATGGTAAGTCTTACTTTTACAAATACTAACTATCTAAACCAAAGTTTTGGAAAAAATGTTTGTCCAGCAATAATTAATGGAGAGATGTTAGCCAAGGGTGAGTGCATCTTTAAAAGTACGTCAATTTAAAATAAAACTTAATTATAAATAGAAACGCTATTAATAGCGATAAATGCAACACCGAAACAATTTAAATTTGATCCAACTGTACCTTTGTTGGTATTGAAAAACAATGGGTTAAAATGAAAAGGCTTGACGATTGCAGAGAACTCTGATTTAACACAGAAACAATGAATTTTGAATTATTTTTTAATAAAACGCAACAAATCACACTGAATTCACATCTCTGCTATTTGCAAACGTTAACTGCACATTTTTTGAGCGAATTATGAAAATTAATGAGACGAAATAAAATAAAAAGAGAGTAAATTGTGAATTTTTTATTTATGAACTCAGCATTTCGCTTCGCATTAATATTCGACCGCTTTGAAATTTTGCCAAATGAGAGTTTGCGACCGCTTTGAAATAAGATTAGAAAATGCGACAAATTGTGACTTCCAACTTACCGATGTTTGTATGATCAGCGTGCATCTAGTATGAGAAGCAGAAATGTATTTCAACATTTATTCAGATTATTAGGCAAACTTGCCACATCATTTAAACTTTTCTTTCATCATCATTTTTACAAGACAATAAAAAATGTGTCTAATTAAGAAATCTGCTCCGTCTCACTCCATATCGAAGCAATTAAAACTAATGATAAAGTCGTTATTTTTCACTTTGCTTTTGCTTTCGACATCTTAAAGATGATTTTTTTATTAGACACTTTTTAACATCTTTCTGTTCTAAGTGAAGCAGCTTAACTCACTTCTAATGAAGTTATCATAATTGTTTTTTTGATAATCAAAATTATTTTTCGCTCAAAAAACAAAATTTCTTTTCATATTCAACCCCATTCACTGAAACTTTGTTATTTAAACAATTTTTAAGTGTTATGAAAAAAAACTCTTTTTAAATTTTTTAAAAGAGTTTAAATTTTTTAATTAAAAATATATTTAACATAAAAAATATTAAGAAAATTTGATATTATTAAATTAAAAATTACTTTTTAACATTTTAGAATTCTGTTTCGTAAACTCGCATGACATTATGTTTGACACAGCATTTTATCTTTGTTTTCCTTTAGCAACAAAACTTTTACAAAAAACTCCCATATTATCTTACATAATTTTCACAAAATTTGGATCATATTTTTCACAATTGTACGCACTAAGTCAAAGAATGTTTTAATGCTTCTGATAAATTTAGCATAACAAAGTGCAATTCATCTTAAATAGAATAAATATCTTCAAAAATCGCCGAGTGTATCATTAATCATTGAAAATTAAAATTTGAGTTTTGAGTGAAAGTTTTATTATAGATGATAAGATATAATTTATGCATTTTTCATCACTTAAGAATATGTGAATGAGCATTTCTCACAAGAGTCTCTTAAAAATTAATCGAAAGCTGACTCCACAAAATTTAGATGAACTAGAATAAAAAATGCATAAAATTTAGATTCCAAAATGAAATAATTCACTTGAAAACTTTCACTAATGTGAAGAAAAGTTTTTTAAACTATTATTTCATCCTCTTTAAAAATGTAAAGTGTTTGCAATTCAAGTGCTAAACAGCAAAAGAGAAGTAGAATCAATTTTTAGTTTCGGATTTAACATTACTTTGCTTTTGAAGAGACAATCTAAACAAGTATTTTGTTTAAACGCAAGTAAAAAAATGAGTTTGAATTGAAAATTTATTCTAATGCAGAAGTATTTTTCTTTTTTAAATTTGTAACCAGAAAAATATCTGCTGCGTAAAGTCATTCAAAAGATATTGATTTGTTTGATGTGTTTATCTTGTAACGAAATAAATTTATTTTTTTCCTACTTCATCATTTAATTACTATGTTTGAAATTTTACGTTTTAAATTCAAGCTTTTCTATAAGTTAATTAAGTAAATATGTAGTGAAGCTCTTTTATATGCCTCGCAGACTTTGAAGTATCTATATAAGACTTAATTCCAATATCTTAATTTGCGATATAATTGCTAACTCATACACTTATGGCTAAAAAAGTTGCTTATCTTATAAATATATTTAATATTGAAATAAACAAGTTTTGCATTGAAAAAGATGAATAACTTTTTGACCATACTAACTGTAAATTTGAAGCGGAACTTTATAAAACAAAAATAATTTACTTTCATTTGCGTAAAACCTTTGATTGGATAATTAAAAGCAGTGTACTTTAGAGATTCATAAAAAAACTGTTATAGCATCAATAAAAAATTTTAACTGCCAACAAAAATTGTAATGTACACTCTTAAGTTATTCATTCTCTATTATTATTCTTTTTCTTTGTTTCGCTTGATGAAAACCATTTTTCATTTGTTGAAAAGATCAATCCTCACTTATAGACTTCAAAGTTTCTAACAAAAAAGAGAGAGAGAAAAAAAAGAAAATCAAGAAGGTAATCGATCAAAAAGCACGTAAATTGTGCATTACTATCGTTATCATTATAGTTTTTTTTATGAAAAATGTCCGGCAAGAATAATTTATTTCTACACACATACTCTCAGAAGCAAAACCTTGTCTCCATCAATTTTTGAAATACGTAAAAGTGTTTTATCGATACCAAAAGACCATTTTCGAAGAAAAAACAATTCGACTTTTTGACAAGTTGAACATTGTTAAGCTTAACATTATGCTGTCTATACGCTTATAAAGATGAAAATTGCTACATATTTTGGGATTTTCGTGTTATAACTTCTGAGAGTGTGTGAAAAGCAACACTTCCCTCACTTCATTTAAAAGAGCATTTAATCTCCATTTGAAAGAGCAGTAAGGATCGATAAATACTATCAAGCTTAAGGAACAATTTGACCACTAGAGAGAATATTAAGCAAAGTTTGAGCTTCAAGTAAAGCAGCTGTGCTGTTTGATTAGCGATGAAAGCTTATTTTTCGCCTTCTCTTACTATTCCTTCCGCCTCAATACTTTAGAAAAGAATATAAATAAAAACATTGATTACAATTGTAATGTTTACGTTGATCTCTCAACGGAGAGTGAATGCATAGGTATGAAAAGATATATTTACATACGCTTAGCAAGTGATAAGTGCTCATGTTTGTACAACATTATACAGGACCAAGTTTAAAATGTATGAAGTTTATTTCATTATCCCTCGTGATAACTAAGCAAGAAAATCAATATTTTAGTTTCATTCTATCTCGTTTCAACAGAAAATCAAATTCGAAAATTTGAAATTAAAGTCTGCTCTATTATTTGCTGTGGCGTTAATCGATGATTTTCGATTCTAAAACTTGATTCAACCTAACAAAAGGTTGAATTTCAAAACTTTGAAAACAATGTTTTCGTTTTGTTTCGAAAACAAAGTTTTGAATTTTCAAAACTTTTTTAAACTGAGTAGGTTGTTTGAGATCGTAAAACGAATTTCATGGCTCATTTGTTTTTGTTGTAAAAAAATAATTATTTGTTATATTAGTGTTTTCAGATTTTAGTTACATTGTTTGGCAAATAAAGCGTAAATATAAATTCAAAAATTGCCAACTTGAAAGTTAATAAATAAACAATTAATTTAATTTAAAAAAATAAAAATGTTGGGTTCTAGTAAAAAAATTCACAGAAAAATGTTATCGAAAAAAATAAAGGTTCATAAAATGATATTGAAGAAACTTTTAAACGAAAACATGTGGGTAATAGCGAAAGTTCTCTCATAAATTCCAAGCAATTAAATTTTATGTTTGCACAATTACTGGTCATGATGTTCAAAGTTAATTCTCTATGTTAAATGAGGTAAATTTTTCAATATTCCTTATTTTTACGGAAAGATTTTAAAGATTCAATAAAATTTTTAGAAATTTTTCTTATTGTTTTTCGATAACAAATAACTTCTTGCAAAAATTCGAATTTTTTGGTATTTTCATGGTTATGCATAATTTTCATTTTTATTGCATATAAAGTATTTAAAAATTAGAAAGAAACATAGTTTTTGATATTCTTATTTTGTTTTTATTGTAACTTTCACTGTTCAATCAGTCTCGTATGAGCAGCATAATTTCTTTTATATTATCTTACGATATCCAAAAATTATAAAATAAATGTTTGTATAAAATTGATGGAATAAAAATGAATTTTTCAAAACTTTTTTATTCATTTTTGAAGCTTTATTAATCACAATATATATTTCTTAAGCCTCGATGTTTTGATATAATATTGTTTTTCAATATTTTTTATTGCATAAATATTTGATAAATTTCAATATCCTCTTAATAAAGATTTTTTTAAATAAGATCAAAAAAGGATTTTTTGAAAAAATTCTTATTCATTATTTTTAAATCCAAGAAAATGAAAAAACTTATTAGATAATAAATTATCCTTTGAATGAGATACAGTTGTGACTTCATCAATAATCTATTCGACACCGAGAAAATTCAATTTGTGAATAGGAACGAAATCATAATAATGCTGCCATAGCTGCCATAACTATGATTGTTTTGAAAACAATCTTTTTGTTCTTTTTAAGTGTATTTCTTTATTGAAAAGGCTTCTAAACAAGTTTTCCTATAGTTATACTTGAAAAATTTAATTTTTCTTTTCACATTTTTAGATGTGTTTTTACAGTAAAGTATTTCATACAATATGTTCCCTTATTGATTCCTATTTTCTTTTCAACATGCTTTAAACAAAAATGATGTTTGCGAAGAGAAACTGAATTGCTCTTCTTTCAATATGCTCGTTAATGTTTATTTTTTAAAATTCATCATGATTTTTAATTTATCTCATTTCCAATTTTATGTAGCTTTAAGAATATTTTCATCATATTCATTTTAAATCGATCAAAAAGCTAAAATCTGCGATGTTTAGAGGAATTAAAAATAAAACTTTTTTGTGCAGAATTACTGCCACTAAGTACATATGTGATATCTCAAAAAAGAAGCAGCTTTAAATTTTTTATTTGTGCACTCAGAGAAATTGCAATTAATGATGCTCTCGAACCGTAATTCTTTGTAAAAGGAAAACGAGCTGGTGAATGAATGCTCAAATTTTACATTTTACAAATGCTTGCTATTAAATAATCAAACTTTTCACGTTTTTCTCTATTCATTTATAACAAACCCATAAAGTTAACTGAAAAACTTTTTATTCTTTGGTTTTTTCCTTTATTAATTTTTTTGTTTGTTTATAGCTTAAAATATTTGTTGCAATTATCGACATTCGGCACTTTAAAAC
>NCKU01001981.1:0-21442 GCA_003675995.1 Dinothrombium tinctorium
ATTTAAATAGAATTCTGCAAATCTAATTGATCTCTAATAAATCAAGAGATTAAACAGAAAGCTTTCTAAAAGCAAAAGACAAGTAATGGCAGTAGAAAGAGTGAATAAAAATTGAATTTAGAATGAGGTAAAAAAGTTTCAGCTCGATCAGTTTGCGTTAAAATATACTCCAGCCTAAATCCTGTCCTTTATTTTTCATGATTTTTACATTTAACTGATTTTTTGCTTTAATCAAAAACTTAATCGCCATTTCTTCTTCTGTAAAGTTTACTTTACGCATTTGTATGAATTCCGAAACTTCTAAAACAAGTTCGATCGCAATATTTAAATTTCTTTATGTCGAGTAGAAATTTATTTTTTTTTTAACTTTAGAAATTAAAAAATTGACTTTTTTAAGTTTGTATTTATAAAATAATTGTTTTAGTGCATTGAGAAAGTTTTTAAAATGTGAAGAGTCGATGCGTAGCGTTAAAATAATCCAGTTAAGATCCAAAAAGTACGCAAGTATTTTATGTTTAAAATTGAGTCTTATTATTTAGAAAATTGACACAAATGCATAATGCGTACGTCGCGGGAAATCAACAAATAATACATAAGTTTAACAGCATACTGATAAAGCAAAAAGTATACTCGTGCGAATGAAAATGAGGCACGTTAATGCAAAGCACGCGGTTATGTCGAGCTTTTTTGAGAGCGAAGCGAAAATAAAGTTAATTAACACATGAGTGTTTAGCAAAGTTTAAATAAGCATTTAGCACAGAGTTTTTATGCGTGAAATTTGCTGCTACACTTATGATAGCTTATTTTATTATCCTTTGCTGTAGTTGCCAGGTGCCACATAAGTAGCTTTTCATAAATTTCTTAAAACTTTAAAATCATAAAATACTTTCACTTTTTGCCAGACTCTTATCGTCTGGCGCAGAAATGACATGCATTAACAACAGACGCTGTTATAATAAACATTGTTGAAACTCTAATATGAAGAAGTTTTAATATGGCTGTTTTTGACAAGAAACGTGTCTACGAATAATTTCACTTGAATAAGTTGTTTTAAACTCACTTTAGAAATATGCTCTAAAATTGAATTCAGAACTTTTCTCTTTAAATCTGCATTAAACAGAAATTTTGCATTCGGTTGCAATTGTTTTCAATTTTCCGGCTTTGAACGTATTTTAAAAATCAATTGATGAAAAATTCAGAATAAAATAAATTTTCAGTAAATAAAACTGAAGTTATAAATTAAATTTATTTCTCATTGAAAAAAAAAAACTTGAATGGATATAACACGAGCACCTTTTTTGCGATAGTAAATTACTCAGAGATTTTAATATAATTTTTGACTATGAAAAGATTGGCATAGAAAAATTCTAGTATCTAATCAAACGAAAAAACAATTCAATTTTGAGACATAAAAATAACTTTTATGAATTCTTTCAAGTCAGCTACTACTGTTTCATTTTACTCTTTTCACAGTTTTTATAAAAAATTGAAAAGATTTACTTTGAAAATTTGATTTTCAAAACTGTCGAAATACTCAAGCCTAATTCAAGTATTGATTTTGCTTAAAGCGTTAGCTCGTCTAGTTTGTTATATTTCTCGTTTATTCAATATTYATCCGTAGAGTTMTATGATCTGAATTCCCTCCATCTTTCTCTCCGAGAATGTTACTTCAATTTAAAACGAGAAAGTTTACATTTTTAATGCTCGTTTGAGTTTTCACATCGTTTATTTAAGCTTCTCTCTTTTCTCTCCTGTCTCAGGAGAGATGAATATACGCCGAACTTTGAAAAAGTCGAGGCAAGCTTATAGTCGGAGATTGCACGCATCGACACTCTATTTGAATCAAATTTAACGCCTAAAAAAATAAAAATTGAGCTGAATTATAGTCCTACTTTTCACGCAATTTTATAAATGCGTTTATTGTTAGAACACACAACCTACAAAAATTACCTACACACACAAACTATTCGAAAAAAACCTCGGAGCAATACACAAAAGCTTTTTACATTTATTTCATGAGAGAAAAAGCTAAATTTGCGTGACTTTTCTCCAACAAAAGCATGGAAGATACAGCTCTCAAACTGCTTTATATAGTAAATGAATTAAGAGAGTGCAAAGCGCTAGAAAACGTTAACAAAGAACATTTCTGAAGATATTCATTATTAGAAATTGAATTATTACATTATTAGAAATTATTACATTTCGTTGAATTTCGTTTGTAGGAAAGAAAGCAAATTTGTAAGAACCAAGTTTTATCAAATCAAACAAAAAATTGCATTCTAATTACATTTTGTTTGCTTAGATTTGCAATTAAGAGAAAATATCCGTAAATTTGATGTGCATTTAAGCAATGAACTGTTTTACGGCTGAAACAATGTTGTTACACGGCAACAATCATTAAAATTTAATGAGAGCGAATTTTTTTTTCTTCGCTTCTACCTTTTGTCGCATCTGATTAATTAATAAGCTTAGAGAATAGCATGAATGGGTATTAGCAAAAAACGATCTTTTTATTGCTGCTTTTTTCATGAATTTTGTACTTTTATTGCTGCGATGCTTGCGAATCAATTCAAGACGCAAATGCTTGCACACTTAAAGCTCTTAGCTCCTGAAACTCATTAGTGATAAAAAATACTTTCCGTTAACATGATGGTTGTTAACAATTAAGAAGATGGCATTTATCTCAAAAATAAATAAAAAAATTTATTTTTTGTTTTTCCTTCGTTACTGATAAAGATTTGAGTTCAATGTTTTAAGCGTTTACGGCCATTCGTGGAATTAGCTGAAATTATCGATTTAATGTGCAATCGCTGTTCATTAAATTTTTTTTTTATCTTTTCGCTTAGACCTTTTGCATTATACAGTGCGTCCGCTATAAAACTATCCGACTTCGAAAGCTATTTATAGAACTGGTCTTTTATAATTTTTTTTTCAAATTTTAAATTAATATATTAGACATGTTGAAAATTAATATTCAATAGTTTGTGGGGAAATATTGATAAAATAGCTTTAAAAAAAATATTTACAATAACGCACTTGTAAAAATTAAGATTTAAGCACTTATTATTGAATATATACTACGATGTTTAAAAATCTATTTCAATACAGTTTAAAGGCTCGAGCTGACTTAAGAAAACAACAAAATTTTTTAAAATTTGAGAGTTCGAAAAAATTATAATTTTTAAAAACTTTGTTAGAACATGAACTAAACAGTGATAAATTATTGATCTACCTTTCAAACTTTCACATAAATTCAATTATATATCAAAAGGAACTCGTTTGCTGCTCTTGGTGACAAAAAAAAAAATTCTGAACCAGAAAATAATCAAAAATTTAATAAATTTTCTGTCCATTTTTGATTAATACATAAATGATAAAAATTATTTTTTCAAAAAAATCATAAATAAATATTTGTCATATAATATCATTGAATCATAACTAAAATTTTTTCTGGGCAGTCAGCTCGAAACTTTTCAAATTTTTAGTTACCTTACTCAAATGATTTTTTAAATTTATTACATATTTGATTGACATCATATAACTGATTAGGATTTTGTAATTTTTCATAAAAAATATAAGGATTTAAAATGATTAAGAATTTAAATTTTAAAATTATCATAAATTTAAAGCTGTAAATGCATCTAAATATTATCGTTAATTTAAGAGTTTTTACCACATTTTTTGAGTATTAAATAAACATTTTAGCTTATTATATATACAAAATTTTATAATAAAAAAATAATAATAATTAACAGAAAGGAAGCTATTAAGTTTTAGGGTGGGACTCTTTTATAGCGGACATCTGTAAATACTCAAGATGAAAATATCTTTGATATGTATATGAGTATTTTAAAACATGTAGCATGATTTTATTAACAAAATATGTTTGATTCTTAATTTTAAAAATGAACAAAGCGAGCTCTTTGCGTCAAAACGGTCTAAACAATAAAATTTGCTGAGATTGTAGTCTGAGTTTTACTCTGCACTTACAGTTCTTTTTCAGAATTTATAAATCCAATTTTTTCAACATAAAATAAACTTGTAACTCAATTTGTTACTTTTTCTTCATTAACTTGAAATGACAGATTTTTTGGTTTGATCGCAAAAAGCGACTTAGATTTTGTCGTAAAACACACTTTAGAATGGTTGAGTTTTAAAAGCAGAATTTATTAGCAATAAAAGAAAAAAAATTTTCGAAGCAAATTTTTTTTCAACAAAAAAATTAAAAGAAATCCCCCAAGTACAATTCAAAAAAGAAAATTTTTAACTTTCTTCTTTTAAAAAAAATTTTTTGTTTTCCACGACATGTTTTAATCTATTTTCCACGATTTAATCTCTTTTTTCTTTTACTTTGCTGCAAAAGAAGTCGAAGATTTAATGCATTCGAACCAAATTCGGTTACAATTATAATTGCATTCATTAAAAAGAAAGAATGAAAGAATAGAAAGAAAATTTTAAAAGCAGAAAAAGGCATGCAATTAGGATCATCCAAAAAGTTTTTTTTTGGTGGATGATTTAAACTTTCAAGTTGTGTTTTTTCTCATTTCAACGCCTGGCAAAAAATATTTCGCTTATTATTGATCCGATCAATAAGTGTGGAAATTCATTCCACACTTACATTGAAATAAGTTTCGCTCTTTCTTTCCTTTCTCGGCTCTTTTGTTTTGCATTTGTTGCGAACGACATCGCCAACGAATAAAAAATTGTTCTTAATATATTTGTATCATAAATAAATAAAAGTGAAAGAAAATCAATATAAAGTAAAAGCAGTCTTATGAGTAAAAACATATTTTTTCTGTATTATTCTTTACTTTTTTACTTCGCAAACAAATTTTCTTTGACGAATTATTAGAAGTAATTTTTGGTGCTACTTTATCTGAGCTAGTGTAAACGCAAGATTTCATGACACTAATTCACTTTATAAAATTGTCAATCAAAATATAGTTGAAAGACAGATCATAAAAAAATTGACTTTAACTTTCACTGAGTATTTCACAGCATCAATTTTATTTTACAGATTTTTTTTTTTCTTCTACTATGAAGTTGTCATAAATATTAATAAGAATCACCTATGTGATGTGAATTGATGCGATGCACGATGCGAGCTTTAATGGCGAAAATTATTTCAAAGGTTGTTTCTATTGAGTTTATTTTTTGAAACAAGTAACGTAATGTGGTCATTATCTAAGTTGAGTCGAAACCCAGAAAACAATCATCAATTTACGCGAACCTCCTCTTCTTTTATTCTCGTTTTTCTTCGCTTTCTCTTTTTGTTCAAGTCCTCTTTTAGTCACACACAACATACGCACACACTTATCTCTCTCTCTCCTCACTGCTTTCAAACCTAAATAATATCGATTTTTGTTTTTGCTTTTTTATTAAAATTTTAACAGCTGAGCAACAATTCATTTTGAAATTTCGCATGCATTTCAATTTGTATATTATAGCGCAAAACGTGATTTCTGCTCATTATGCTTAGAAATATAGAAAAAATATGGAAAAAGTATTTGTAAATCAACGTAAAAAATGATTAGAGCAACGAATCGCACGGTCACACTTTATTGAATCACTCAGACCAAATAATTTCGCTTTTTGTGCACATTTTTGTTATTGCACACAAAATATAGAAAGTAACAGCTTTTGCTGATTGAAACTGTTGATTTCGAAATAATTCAATGCTTCGAGTTGGGGAGAGATGAGATGAGAAAGAAGAGAGCGAGACAGAGAGAAGAGAGGAGAGCGAGAAAAGATCAAAAAGAAGAATGAGGCAAAAACTCATTTTCAATTTTAAATTCTCCGTGAACTTTCACTGCCTAAATGATTTGTTGCTTTGATGTTTTAAAAAATGGCGTGAAAGCTGTTAACAGTTTGAAATCGCAGTCGAAATATAAAAGAGACATAGAGAGATAGGAAAAGGAAGAAAAAAGCGAGTGCGAAAAGTAGTTGAGTGAAATATTGAATGCAATCGATTGGTTCGCTGCAAATGTAATTTCGACCACTTCAGCGTTGTGTGCGAATAAGAAGCTTTTTTGCCGAAATTAATTTCATAATTGAAAAAAATTTTCGCCTTTTTGATTTATAGTTCGTAATGTTGCATTTTGCAATTTCAATTTCAATTTATTAAAAAAAACAAATTAATACTTAAACATAAAATAAGCGACCACTTCTCTCCTGTTCTGTTTGAATTTTGGTCCATCGTTTATGAATGAGAAGTACATTTATTTTAAATTAATGAAAAAGTTTTTTTTAAATCGAGAGAAATGTGTTTTGAATAATTAATTTTCGGTTCAAGTAAAATTCAGTTTCCACATTCAGCTTGGTTTAAGTTTCACTGATTCAATGTTTGAAAATTGAAGAAAAACTTAACTTTTTAATTTTTTAAGAGAAAAGTTTTGAAAACACGTTGTTTGCTTATTTTTTATTTTCTTAAGAATATAATTTTATTTCGATAAAAAGCATCTTTAATTACATGTAAAGTAAGTTGGCTGCTTTTTATTTGATTTTTCACAAAGAATTTTTCCATTTGAAGACTTTTACTCTCTTACAAAGTTTCATTTCAGTGGAAAGACAAAACTCAAATATTTTTCTTTATAATTTAATTTGTAAGAAATCATGAAATTGCTATTTGAATTACAGAACTTTAGATTCTATCATTCTGCAATATTATTTTCAGTTTTTTTTAATCATTTGCTACATGACACAAAAAAGTTTTTATATTTAACAATGAAATTTAATTTTGATATTCATTAGAACAATAAAAGCTTTTTGGATATCACATAAATAGAAATGCAAATGAAAACTTTTTAATTCAGAATAATCTTAATATTAATAAGAAATTTTTTTCGCCATCAAAGCATAAAAGTACACTGAAATTTTGGACAATTTTTCTGCCAAAATCAATATGTAATTGGCTCTTTATTTAATTGAAATAACAATTGATATAAATGTCACTTTTCACTTCATTTGGCTTAAATTACAATGAAAATTTATTTATTTACAACAAAATGAACTTATATTAGAGTAATCGAAACATTTTTCTCTTGTAGCTCTTGATTACATTAACAAAATTCGCTGATAACTAGTGACAAATGATCATTTTGCGTTTATCACACATGATCGAAAATTTTCTCTGCGTTTTTTCGCTTTGCATCGCTTTCGCTTTTCATTAAGAAAAGTTTCGATTGTCGAGAACTGTTAAAATGATCGCATTTAATTATTTTAAATTTTGAAAATTGAGAGTGAAAGTCAAAAACTGAAGGATGAAAGTGACACAGAAATCAAATTTAGAAAAGTTTTTTAATGTTATGAAAATGTGCGGTCGGAAAACAATGGCCATTTAGATTTCTGCACAGTTGAATGAAGAAATAAAAACAGTTTCGAAACTTATTCTCTCGAAATGAAAGAAAAACAGAACTCAGATATAAAGTAAGAGCAAATAAACAAGAGCTAAAGATGTTTTCACTTTCGTTCAGTTTATGTGTAACTAACAACTTCGCTTTGCAATACTAACTTCACTTGTCACGCTTTATAAGAACTAATGTTCAGATCGAAGCAATGCTGTAAATTAAGCAAAATTTTAGAAGAAAGAAACTGAAAGCACGCACACAAATAAACATAAAGAAGACAAATTTCGTAGCGAAGCGAAAAATTTCAAATACATTTTCGATATATTTTTCGTTTTTAATTTCAATGCCCTCCATTAATGATGTTTTTGAATAATTTAAATAAGGCAATTTTAGTAATGCATTTTACTGTAATACATGGGAAAGAAAAGTTTTCTACAGCTTTAAAAATACTTCACCGCATTTCACACTGAACATACTTAATTTTGAATTATTTGCACGAAAATTGCTTTGAAAGGTGGCTTCATTTTATACATCTTTGTGTTAAAGATACTCAAATACCACGAAAATTAAAATTATTGAGCTAAAGACGAAAAAAGACTAAATATTAAATATTTTGCGTGGTGTCTGTTTTTCAATTGTGAAAGTCAGAAAATGGTTTAAAAGATGGAAAACAGAATAAATAATCAGATGTAAAAATGTAAGTAGCCAAAAAGTGACCTCAAACTTACCAAACGTGCGTATAAAATGTTTTAAAAGAGATCTTACATTTATGTTCTTATTAAACTTATTGTGCTTTATATTTACAATTTTATTTTCGAAAAAATAAAAAATAAAAGTTTTATTTTGAAAGCATTTTTTCCTTATGAAGAATTAAATTTTACGAGGAACATTTTAAATCTCCCATCAATAACGGATATAGTAAATCTACGCACAAATACATTTATTTATGAATCAATTAATGGATTAAATGACAATAATTATTTCACTTATAAGTCAAAAATTGAAGCAAGATCTGACAAAAATGAGCTCTTGAATAGGCCAAAATATAAGCTGACATATGTCAAAACTCAATTTTTTACAAAGGTGTCAGTTCATGGAATGAATTACTGATCAACATAAGTAAAAATCAGTCACTTACAAACTTCAAGTTTCATCTAAAAAATATCTTCTTAAAATTTTCTTTTATTTACAATGAGTAAGGTTTTTCAACATTGGATGAGTATGTTAAATGCTCTCCAATTATGTATAAATTCAATGAAAACTCAATTTCTATTTATTATATTTTAAGAGAAACCTAAATAAATTATTTGTGCGCTCATTTTGGCACAGCTTGTACATTGAAATCTGTAGCGTATATTCACACTATCAACGCTTTGTTTCATGTTTCGGCCTCATTTATTGTCCGTTTTGCACAAAAAGCACATTTTGCAGACGAAAACTTCAAGAATATATAATAATTACATACAAACCCTCGTAAATGGCATAGTTATTTCAGTGAAAATGTAAAAATTATTCGTAAGTTGATGGTGCCGTTTTAGTTATTCAGCACATTCGAACACATTAACTGAATAAAGCAATCAATTAAAAATTCTCGTCACAATCACATTTTTCCATAGAGTCGAAAAATTTGAGCGAGTCGAGCAACTTTTTTTCATAAAAATTGCTATTTTTCAAAGTAATCATTCAACACAATAATAATTTTGACAAATCATTTTTTTCTACCAACAATTTATTTCGAAACTATTGAAGTGTGCGGATCGTGAATTTTTTAGTTAAGCGATTTCACGATGTCTAATTCTTTTTTGACTTTAACAAGCTAACACTTTTACTATTTTTAACGCTTCATAACAAGTGTTTTCTTCTCTTAAAATTAAAGTTTTGGAGGCAAAAAAATTGAATAAAAATATTGTAGATCCTAACAACAAAAAATCAATGTATCAATTAAGTATCAATAGGCTTTCGATCAAAGTTTCGATTTTCTTGTTTACAAATGTATTTTTTGTATTATTAATTATTGAAAAGTTAAGGCTTTCTTTGATCAACTCACGCTCACGTTTGATGGTCGCAAAGCAGTAGACAAACTTTGTCCATCTTCGCAAATATCGTTCTCTGCACACTTTTCATTTAAAGCCAATGCAAAAATTATGCAAAAACATAATAAAAAGCGTTCTTTTTAAGGAACAGAGCAAGCATACAGAAAGATTATTATGCCAAATTGCTTTAAATTATATGTAAATTAACTTTTTTATAGTTGACAATTTTTGTCGAAATTTCGTTCAAATTAACTTCAAAGAGTTATCCCAAATTTTAATCAATATTAACATTTCGTAAAAAATTTGGATAAGTGATGATGGAATGAAATTAATTTAAAAAGTTGCGATGAATGAAGTAAATCAAATACTTGCCATTTGGCTGCAATAAAATAGAGAAGTGAAAGTTGTTTCATTCAAATTTAAAATTATCCCGAAATATTAAAAGCGAAAAGATCGAGTATGTGATTAACTTTCGCAATATAACGTTATTTTTCACAATACACGCTCAGAATTTCATTTTGTCACAATCTTTTTCCAAAAAAAATTTATGCAAATCATGTTTTTAACAACGAAAAAATGATATACATATACACAAAGCGCGTATTTGCATAATAAGTAAAGTTAAATTTTGTCAGCATAATAAAAAGTGCGCAAAATTTTTATCGCTTCTTACTTTTTCAAATTTCATAACTTCACTCATCGATTTTCGCTTTACTTATATTTTTATTTTTGAAAGCAAAAAAGTTTCAAATTTGAATTAGAGAAAAGAGGAAAGTTTCTTTTTACAGTAATTGAAAATTTTTCTAAATTTTAATCAATAATATCGCTTTCAATGTATGCATACTTTTGCATACATTTTCGATTCGACTGAAAGGCCAAAAAACTTGAAAATTTTTTTAAAAAGAGAAAAAAAAATCGTAAAATTTTATTATTTTTTGCACTTTCAAAGAAATTTGGTTTTAAACGACACCACAACAAGCAGCAATATTAAAATGTTATTGACACTATATTCGTGTGTTTAGATGGCATTTGAAAAAAAAATCTGGACCGATTTTTGCCACATCATGTGATGTCAACTAGTATTGACTTTTAAAATTTTTAACTTGGATTTCGGTTAGTTTTTTGGACCTTGAAAAAATGTTTTAGTAATTTGAAGCCAGATAAAACTTAAACATTATTACAGCTTTAAACTGCGAATAAACTTGTTTTTTCACTAAAAATTTACCATAGATATCACATAGTCATATCGCTTTCATAACTTCTAAATTTAATTTTAGCAATATTGCTATTGACTATTGACGGCCATTTTTAACGTAATAATCTAACATTTTCTTTAAATTTAATTTCACACGAAAGTGGACAAAAAACACTCGATAAAGTGTTTTATGAAAGGCGAAACTGTTACGTTATAAGCGATTACATTGTTACAGTATGTTAAAACGTTGTTTGATTGCTAGCAAACTACTTTTGTTACCCGATTCCGATTCAATGAAAATTAGTGTTTAGATAGAAGCTCATGTGTGTATAAAAAATCACCCCGACAAAAGGTGCGACTATTCTGCGTAAAGAAAGTTGGCGTGCAAACTCTAACATTAATTCTATGGTAAAAAATTTGTTTTTTCGATTACCAGTCTCAACAGATTTTCATTATGCTTGTTTTAAATGAAAGTGCTATTCAAATTCTATCTTATAATAGATGTCTGATTATTTTGTATAAAACAACCGAAAGACTTGATCTTAATGTGTTTATTATGAATGACATACAAGATGAAAATAATAATATCTAGCAAGTAAAGTGTTTTATGAATTGAATCAAATAAGATGAAAAACCAGTTGGGATTCAGTCCTCAATAAAAAAAGAAAATTTTTGCCATAAACTTAATGTTGTTGTTTGCACGCGAATAGCTTACTTTACGTGCAAGAGTCACACTTATTATGTGGGTACTTCTTAATGCATACGTGAAGTTCTCTCTGTATAATATTACTTAGTTTCGTTAAAATCGAGATCGAGCAACAAAAATATTTTTAATGTTAGTTGCATTTGATTTGATTTTTACGATAATCCCACAACATTTCATTAAAAAACGATTGCTTCACTTATTATTTTTATTATTTATTTTTATTTTTTCAAATGTATTGGCAGGAAGTAAAGCTTATAATGCTTAACAATTTACAATGAATAAAATTATTATAATGAAAATTTTTACACATTGAAATAATTTTGTGCGCACGCAAAGTTTTTAACAAGTTCGCCATTGTTTAACTAATCGTTTTTTAATGAAGTTTTTGTGTCAGAGTTAATATTTTCTGGGAGACTGTTCCATGTTTGCAGACTTTTAACATTGAAGCAATATTTTAAAAATTTTTTTGTGAATGCAGTAAATTTATTCATTTCTTTCGTTTTTGTTATAATATTTTTGAACATCAGTTTGTTCAATTTTTTTTTGTATTTGGACCTTTAAAGTGCGAGTGTGTTAATTGAAAACATTAAAGGAATCGCTTTTTCATTTTTTTATGTCGCTTAATTTTTCTGGGATTTAATCATTTTGCGTTTCGTACTGTGAGATATAAAGCTGCACAAATTAGCGTTTTTCTCTCTTTCTCTTTGCTGTCTTTTTGCAAATTACTTTCATTTACGCTAAAACGCGCACTTTGTTTTGCTCTTCTCTCCTTAAATTAGCCATTACTTTTAACAGAGTTTAACAGCTTCGCTCTAAATTTGCTTCAACTTCATTACTTTGTTAATCTTATTTGACCATTGTTCTTAGCGTTTGAATTCGAGTGCATTTTACTTCATTTCTTCTTATAGATATTGATTCTAATTTTTCGCCCTCTTATTTCTCTCAAGAAAGGTAAAAAATCTTTGGAAGAATACTTTTAAAGTATATTCTATTTGTCATTATCATTCAGCTTTATGTCCTGAATAAAACCTATCATCTATTCTTTTCAAAAGCATTTTAAATCCTAAAGTGAAAATGCACACACAAAATGAATTGTGATTACTTTCAGAGATAAATCAAAAGTAGACGAAAAGTTTTTGTTTGTAAATGCTTTGCTTTCTATATTTCGAATATTGTTTTTTGATATGTTTTAAATACAAAGTTTTAAAACACAAACTTAAAAAATGCTTGAAAAAGTTTTTTTTCAATTTTCTCTATAAAATATAATTTATAGCTCAAACTTTTGTCGCACTTTTAAAACCTCTTGAAATAAACTTACTTGAAAACGACAATATACAATTCCGCTTCATTCTTTTTCAATGACGTTGAAATTATAGTTTTCGCAACTTTACTCAATCTTTTATATTTAGATTCCAAATTATGCTTTTACACTACTTAAATAAATTGATACTATATCCTAAATGTATCATCAGAACCATTTAAAATTTTCAAGTCAAATAATCTATACTTCGCTGATTTTTATGAGCAGCAATAAATTAATAAAATTAGAACAAATAAATAAGTTAATAAATAATATGGGAGAAGAGCAAGTAAACCCGTTTTTCAACTGTATAAAAACGAGCTTGTTTTTCTTTCTTTCTAGCTCTAATATTAAGTTTGCATTTAAAATTTTAAATTGTAGCAAAAATTCTAATTCATTGTTTTTTAAAACAATTTTTGAGAAAATATTATAATCTGCGGGTATTTAATTAAGTTTTAATTTAATTACCGTTTTGACACTTACATTGCAAAATCATTTTTTTTAAATAACAAAAATTATTTTCAAATAATGTGAAAAAGAATTTCAGATCAAAAAATTTTCAAAACATCAAATATCATTTACCAAATAATTTTAGCGTAAAAGCTTGTAAGTATTGTTTGCCGCGCCTCTGTAATTTTTTAGATTTAGCAAGATGACAAAAAAAAATTAAATTTTGACCATAGAAGAAAGCCCGTACCCATTTTTAGTCTTTTCATCGTCTTTTTTTCGTTGTCGAAAACAAAAAACTTTTGTTTGATCATAAGTTGTGCTTGATATTCGAAAATCTACCAAAAAGCTGCATCTGCATACAAAGCGAGTGGTTTTTTTCATAGAAGTTCTATTTCGCTGTTTTTATACTCTTTTATAAAAATACAGACAACGCAAATTAACTTTTTTAAAAAATGTAGAATTTGAAGCATTTTGAATGCATTTTTTATGCAAATTTTTATACAAATTTCGTATAAGTATTAAAACATGTTTCAAATATATTTTTTATTCACCCTCAAGATTGAATAATAACAGTTGATTTCACAATTCACAATCACAATTTTGAAGTGAGCTTATTTGAGAAAGCTGATGCTTTAAAACATTTGGTTTTTTGCTCTACTCTTGATTCTAGTTGACTCCATGAAAGAGAATATGCAAAACTCAAAAACCGAAAAAGTTTTTTAATTAAAAAAGTTTAATGAGAAAATTTAAATTAAATGAATGCATTTGTTTGTCAATCAATGAGGCAATTAAGTGAAACGTGAAACCGAAGCAAAGTAAGCAATGTTTAGCTCTATTCTATTTTACATGAGCTTTATCCAATTTTTCAACTTTTATTTGAATTTTGGTTTCCCAGAGTTAAGTTATATTCGACGGCTTGATTGAAATAATTTAATTTACCTTGTATTAGCTCGAAGTTTAAAAACCTGAGAAAATTGATTTTTTGAATTTAAAATATAAGTTCTGAAGCTTAGTTTACATTCAAAATCGCCAAGTTAGCTTTCTTTAATTAAACAAACACCTTTTTTATTTTTTCTGAAATGAGGGAAACTCAAGTAAAGAATAATTTTATAATTTGGCACAAACCTCATAATAAGTATTTAATGAAAAACTAATATCTACAGCTCGCAATTGCCTGTACAAAGTAATATAAATGATATTGTCGAGGTGTTTGTTTCGTCATAATGTTTATGTTAAACTATGGAAATGCAAAGAGATTGAAATGAGTAAAACACGGAAATAGAAAAGCGAAAGTGAAAAGAGGGAGAACAAAGATTTCTACATTCAAGCAAGTAAAAAAGTTTTGTAGTGATGATTTTTATCGATCGAAAAGTTTTCTCAAATAACGCAGCTTCTCTTTATTTTGATCTAATTTATTTCAATTTTTCTCTCATTGAATCATTTGCTTTTGATTCATTGAATTCATGCGTTTGATTGTAAATGAAAAGAAATTGAAAGTGATTTTGTTCGCTCGCTTTAAGAAATAGAAAGAGCTATTTAAGTAAAATGAATTGCTCAATTGTTAAGTAGTATCAGTGTCATTATTTTATTAGAAGAAAAGAATCGCTGGATCTTTTTCTGTTCAAAATATTCGCAGAGAACAATGTATCAGCATTTAATATCTCTTTTGTGTCTGGAATTGAACAATGAAAAGAGTTTTCATTCAAATTTGGAGAATAAAAAAATTTAAGAAATGAAAATTGAACAGTTGATAGAGAGCTTTTGTTTCAATTTAAAAATATTGAAAAAGAAGAGAAAAAGATTTCTTCATTTTCTTTCATCAAAATATATAAATAAAAAAATTAAAAGGAATGGCTAGCAACAAAAGCTTCGAGTGATGAGTAGTTTAATGATTTTTTTCATCTTAACTTATTTTGTGATGTAATTTTTGTGAATTTAAAAAATTTTACTCATTTGAAACCTTTTAAACATTCGATGTGATAAAATTGATCGCTGCAGCAATCACAGCAAGCCGAATGGATCTTGAAACGCTTTTTTTTCTCTTTTATAACTGCAAGCATTAAAAACGCTGCGCTCTTAGAAATTCTCGTCTCCAGCAATATGATGCTTGAAAACTGACAAAAAAGAAAAGCAGATTAATGGCAAAATAAAAGCAACAAATATTTGATTGCTATCTTTAATTTCAACTTGTCGCCGGTTCTATCTCTCACCGAGTTCAATTTATTTTCCGACTCTCATTTATCAAATTCATTTCTTGTGGTTAAGTGAAAAAAATAAATTTTTTGCTTCTTTCACCATTTTCGAATTTGTTTAATGTGTCATTTAAATCATTTACAAAACGCTAGTTGTTTCATTGATATTTGTATTGCACCGACATAAATCTTTTTTTTTCAACCGTAAAACAAAAAAATTTATATAAAGAAAAATATCCACTTAAGAATGTTTTCTCTCAGATTATGAGCAGATAATGTCGTAGAAAGCAGTAAAATGACGACCTCTGGGAAAAACGAAGCATTTGTCAGGCTTTTAAAAGCGCTATAGTTAACTTCTTAGTGAATACTTTTCTTATTTTCAGTGAGTTTTTCCCATTATTATTTTTTAAAATACTAACTTTGCGTTTTTCACTATTCATCTTGCATGAAAAAATTCTGCTGTCGTATTTATTGTAAGAAAATCTTCTTTTTCAACTGCTTTTGCTTTTAAAACTTCTTGCATTTGATCTTTAGTAAACTTTAATCTTAGGATATACAAAATTTTCTATATTAGCAAATGTGTTTTAATAAAAATTTGTTTTTTGAACTAAGTTCAATTAACAGAATTTTCCTTTCTAAACACTTTACTTTTAAGCCATGCAAAAGGATTTTATTTTAAATTAAAAAATAATTTGATCAAATCAAACTTTTGTTTTATATTGTTTATCTTTGATCTTTTTGATTTTTAATTAGAACTCAAGATATGAAAAATAAAGAATTCTGTGAGATGATAAGCGATCAACTTGATTTGAATGCATGTAAGAAAAATTTTCTATTTTGAGAACGCAGTTCATCTGCTTGATTATTTAATTCGAATAAAAAAGAACTTTGTTCATTTTATTCATTGTTCAAATGAAAATTCAAAAATTAAGTAAACAAGCTTGATTGCGATTCATGATTAAATAAGAGAGTTAAGTTAGTTATTCATATAAATAAAATTTTTCTTATCTTAGTTAGATAGTTTGTTCGTTTTTAATCCAAATAGATGCCAGAAAATAAATGAGTGAGCCGGATAAAAGTGATGAATTTGACTTTAAAAAATTTCGAAGGATTTTTAAAATCGTCTTTACTTTATTTTACAGTTTTTATTCTTTCTTTAAAAATACAAAAGATTTATGCCTTTTCCACATTGTTCGTAGTAAAAAATGAAACAAAGTATTTTGTTCCTTTAATTTTATTTTTAAAAATAGACAAAGTATTTCAGTTTCATTCGCTTTTCTTTAAACACAAGTTCAGCAAAAATAGTCCATTGTACACATTCTCTTCATTGTCGTTCGAACATTTGTGTTTCCTCTTTGTTTGAATTTAAATTTTTGAAACAAAATTGTTTTCAAAACAATCACAAAATTGCTTTTGAAGCAATTAAATAATAAAAGAAAAAAGAGCAAAAAGAATGATCAGATGGTGATGAAATTTAGATGGACATAGAAAATTACAAATTCAATGTGAAACAAAAAGTTGACAAAATATAAAATTAATTAAACAGCGAGTTAACTGTGCCAATAACATTTGTCATCTCTTATTAAGTGTGTTCTCGAGATCGCTTTTTCACTGAAACATCCGTTGAACCCTTGGCGTTTCTTTGATAGAAAAACATCGGGCAAATGAACACTAAAGAGGAAAAATTTATCTAAAAATGTGTGGTGACAATATTCTTTGTAGTTGTTTTCTTCTTTCTTTGATGTAAAGTGATGATCGAAACGTTCGAGTAGGAAGCAGCCGGACAACGGAAACAATAACAACTAAAATGAGGTATTATCTACAGTCTTCAAGAAGCAGCTGCACTCGTTGTCAATGTTTTCATGAAATGAAACTACTTTGCAATGTTTTGAACCGCCGTTCACATCACTCGAATTCTCGATCATCAAAGAGGTAGCGATGAATTCAAATTGCTGCCGATCGATTTCCGCGTTTAAATCGCCATCGAACTCGGCGCGCGTAAACTGCAAATTCTCGGCTGATTTTGAATGATGCTGTTTCTGCTGTTGCAGTTGATCACTTTCTTCGTGGTATTGATTGCTGACAATTACGCCGTTTCTGTTTTCGCAGCACTGAACATTCTTTTGTAGATCGTTCGTTTTCTTACGTTTGATATAAATAAAAATAAAGGCACAATTGGCTAACGCGATAAGCAGGCCCAAAGCGATCACGATTATCATTAGCGCAATTTTCGAGTACGATTTGCTTTTTTCTTTTTCGAACGTATCGATCAATGGCGATCCGCCGGACGCATCGTCCGCAAATTTAGTGGTGAATCTAAGCGACTTCGACGCGAAGTTACTTTCGCCGAAATCATTTTTTGCGATTACAGCGATCACATATTCTGTTGCCTGTTCTAATCCATTAATTGTAATTCTAGTCGAATTCGACTCTTCGCTAATCTGGTAATGATCGTGTTCTGGATTTGTCGAAATTTTTCTATACTTGGCACGAAAAGTCTGCTGCGAACCGCCGTCAAAGCCCGGTATCAGAGATAAAGTAACAGAATCATGATTGATGACCGCGATCGTCACGTTGATCGGCGCTTCGGGCTTTCCTTTTTGCCGCAGTGTGATCTCGATTGAGTCCTGGCCGAGCGTATTGTACGCGCTGCACTTGAATTTGCCACCGATGTCGGTTGCTGTCACCTGCTTTATGATTAGCCTACTTTCAAACTCAAAATTCGCAAAGTTTTCATTGATAATTGAATATCGATGTGTGCGTTTACTTTCTTTCGAATGAAGATCTTCGCGGGAGGAGGTGAGAAACAAATCACCTTCAACATCGTTAGACCATCTGAACATTGCGTTCGGTACTGCCTTCACTTTGCACTTAATCACAACATCTTCTGCTTCGCTTACAGCGGCGAACATATTTGTATCAATTATCACTGGTTTTTGTTTCAACACTAAATTAATGATCGTTTCACTTTGAGCTCCGATACCATTAAACGCTATACATTTATAATGACCGATATCTGATGTGTGTGTTTCAAGCAGTGTTAAAGTTGATTTACCCTTCTCATTGCTGATCAAAATGCGCTCGCTTTTCACTATCACGGCGTCGGATTCATTTCGCTTCCAAACAATCATCTTATCATTTGTTGGATTGCCAATTGCTTCGCACATAATTTCTGCTTTCTCGTTTATACTCGTGAACACCACTTCGCTCGATTTAATTATGGTTGCCGAAACTGTAACCAATATAATAATTGCGTTTTAATCAAACAACTTTTAGCGAGTGAAATAAGTGAAAACTGTGATTACCAGTAATTAGATTGATAGAGAGATCATTCGTGTAAAGCTCTTTTAGATGAATAAACGTAACTTTCAACTTTTTAACATTAAATTCTAACTATGGTTTGACGAAATTGTAGTCTGGCCAATAAAAAGCTACTTTTTCGCCATTTTTATTTGAAAGAATGTGTTGACAGAATGACGGATACATTCGTCTCTATTCGCATCTCTTTTGTCTGCAAAATTCAAACATTTCCATACTTTTTTATATCTATAGTCTAACATTTAATATAAATATAGTTGGTATGGCGTGTCATCGCTTTTTTCGCATCAGTCGACAAAAGTCACATAATAAAATATTTATAAATGCAATGCTTTTCTCTCTTCATAACTCACTCTCTTTTCTGAAAAATCTTTTTCAAATTCTAGAGGCAAAAGCAAATCTCAAATTCAAATTATTAAGAAAAAAAGAAGTCAGCTTACATAATACGTTGATCAAGATTGTAGTTTTTGTGGAACCTTCCGAATTGCTCGCTTCTAACTCGTATTCGTCCGCATCGTATCGCTGAATATTGCTTATTCTCAATGTTGCTGCTTTGATCGAAATTCTGCTTTGAATCGCATTTGCTTTATGATTATTTCTATTATGACGCAAGTGAACATTAGTGCTGTTGATATGAGTATCTTCCAAATTTTCAATGCTGCCCGTGTCTATGATTGGCACACCATTTTTAAGCCACGCATAATTTATAATAGACGGATAAGCGGTGGCTGTCATGTTCACCAGTACATCTGAATTTTCAATCACATCCAATTTTTGAAATAATGGCACAGAAAATTGAGGTTTATCTATTTTTGACGAATGAAAAAAATAATTAATTAACTTATTAATAAACAATTTTAATTATGTTCATAAGCGAGAAACAAGATACTTCCATCTATAGGAGTTATTCATCTTTTTGCTTTTTACAAATACGGTAGACATAATAAAATTGTGATTTCAAAAATAAACATTTTAAAAAATGGTTGAACAGAAAAGAATTTTGAAATTTTTTCAGCTTATTGGCTACTCAATGAGTCGAAACTAGCCTTTAAAAAAAATAAACGACCAAATGATCATCAATTTATTGAAGTCAATCTCTTTTTTTTTCTCGCTCACTATACACAACACAACTTCATTTTCAAGCTTCAATTCTTTTTTTGATGATAAAAAATCGTGTGTCCATTTTTCGTTTTTTTCTTTTTATGAGAAAAAAGAGAAAAACATTTTTTCTATAGAAAAAATATAGTCGAGCACATGTTGAATAGGTTTTGAAAAATAATTGTAGAGCATTGAAATATGTCGCATGTTCTCGTTGTGCATTATTATTTGCTTAATGGAAATAAAAATCGTTTTCTCCAAGTTATATTTTAATGCAAAGAAAGTAAAGTTTACTTTCATAATAAAGATATGAAAAGAAAAGAACATAAAAAAAACTTTACGCATAAAATTTAGGGACAAAATCTTTTTTCCATAATCTACTGAACGATTTGTTTCGCTTAAACCATTTTTTAAAAAACTTATGCCAAAAATGAAAGGTAAAGATGCGGTTTTTTGTAAAAAAATCATAAAAAATTTCAATAGGTTGTAAATTTAAAGCTTTTATGCTGAAATATGAAAATTCTTTCGATACTAACTTAAAGAAAAGAAGAATAAAATAGGCAAAAGTTTGCGCTTTAATGTTCTTCGTTATTGCTCCATCAAAGCATTTCAATTACATCTTTCAAATAATCCTCTAATGCTAACTAATTAGGACACCACTTGAATAGTTTTAGAGCTTTTCTTTCAAAAGTTTGCCCTAACAAAATACAGATACAAATGCGTCATTAAAGCATCCATAGGTGCTTTTGCGTACATTATGATCTTGGGAAGCTTTATAATTAAGTCTATGAGGAAAATTTTTGTTTTTAATGATACTGGTAAACATGTTCTCCAATTTTGATAATAAGAAATTTTGAAAGCTTTTTTATGAACTTCATGTTAATGGCTTGCTGAAATATTCAGCTGATAAATAATAAATATTTTTATTTTGTCCAATTCACTCAAAATATCTTATTGAAATTTAGATAAACAGTGTGTAAAAAATTTACATCACAAAAAAGAAAATCTATTCAAAATTTGTGAAATCGGTCAACTGAAACATTCAAAACAAAATTCCCCCCATAAACTTAATTATAAAGTTCACACGAAAATATTACTTGGCACGGGCGTTATGTGCATAAAAGTAATAAGGTTCTTAATATTGCATTTGAATATTTGTAAAGGCTAACTTATATTCAACAAGTATGGAATCAATCAAAAATTTTATTTTTGTTAATTTTAAACAGTAAATTAAGTCAAACAATATAAAATTTTGCGCAAATTTTGTTTGACTATCTTTTAATCTAAATATAAATCTAATATTAAGAAAAAATTCATACTAAAACACAAGCATTAAACTCTCTTAATATAGCCAAATATAAATCATATTTAATTATTAAATTTTTAGCCAAATATTTAAAAAAAAATTGAAATAAAGTTAAGAGAAAGTTTTTGTTTGCACGCAGTTAATGAAGTAAATAAAAATCTTAGAAAAATAAAAAATAAAAACTGAATTTATCTTATAAAGTTAAAAAATTACATATTGCATTTCTTATATTTCACATAAGACTCATTTTATTTGAATTTTTTACTTATTTTTCTTTATATTTTATCAGCTCATGCTTTGACATAAAAGCAAAAACAAAGTAAAAAATATTAGAAATTACTAAATTCAAAAATAAATAAACAAATTCAAATCCATTTGAATTCAATTTAATGACTTTTAATTTTTGCTATTTAAAATATAAACGAGAACAAATTTGGCTGATGAATTTTTCTTTCGTTATTTGACTTATTATTAAAAAATTTTGTTCTACTTAAATCT
>NCKU01001982.1:0-21442 GCA_003675995.1 Dinothrombium tinctorium
ACGGGCGCTTAGTCAACATCTCTCCATCAATTATCGCATGGGACAAACATTTTTCTGAAATTTTACTTATTTCAAAACTCACTTTTTATCAAATTTTTGTTCGCTTATGTAGCGAATAATTTTATTAAGAAATGATTGCGTAAAGCAAGTAACACCAAAAGATAATTTAGAGCCGAACTAAGCGTAGAATTCGAGTTCAACGCGATTTCTGTCGTAAAATTTTTGTGTCTCGGTTTTCCGCTCGAATCGTTTACCAGAAAAAGAGATTAAGCAAAAATCGAAGCGAACGCGAGATAAACATTTTGCGAATATTTTTACGCCTATCGCAACGACGATTGTTTTGTCCGCGGGTGCAAATCAAGATCGAAGTGATTACAACGCATTTTTGCGAATGCCAAAACTAATTTCGGCACTCGACGATGAGCAGCGTTTCGGTATCGATCACTCACTGCACTCATTTCACTCCGCACTCGACTCACTTCAGTTTAATCGGCTATTTTACTGAGCCAACTTCGGATGCTGAGGTTACCATATTTCTTGCTCGTCTCTCTCAATGCTGCTTTGTCTTTGTCTTTGCTTTCTTTTCTCTAATATCGAGCAAAATAACGGAAATGTTTCGCATTCTTTACAACTCGCCATTCGCTGCAATTTCGCTTTATACGTAAACACTGGCAGCAGAAGCGACGATTTTTTTTGTCTTTGGTTTGTGGCGACAATGAAAACAATGAAAGTGAAACCATAAATGAAAATTGTGTACACGCGAAAATGCAGCAGTTGTCGTCTCTCGTGTTCAATTTTCGAAAATTTGTAAAAGCATTCTGGCTTTGTCGGCCGCCGCAGCTATCAATGTAATCTTACACTGTGTGTTTCGATCTCTTGCATCGAAAGCTGCTTATTACAAAGCTGTGTTTTGGACACGAAATGAAAACAACTTTCGGCAAAAGTTGTTCACGAAAAGTGTATTTTGCGTTGACAGTAAATACAGTTTCGGAAAGAATGTTTGTCCAGGATCGATCATTTAATATCTTATCACTCTGAAACTCTGAAACAATTTTTACAAAGGTTCGCGACAAAATTAAAAGCATTTAAAAGTAAAATCAAGCACAATTTTCAATTTTGTTTAAATTGTGGTGTGTACGCTCGCCACAGTGCAACCAACAATCATCGTACAAAGATTTACGCGAGTAAATCTTTGGACTCTCGCCCTTTGCAATACAGCAAAGGGCGACCACATCGGCTATCGCCAATGCGATAGCAAAAGCTGGTATATAAAATCTCATGTAAAATGCATATTTGGCTCTTTCGCCGACGTGCAATTTTCTCGCATTAAAACGCATTTTGTACTCGTGTTTTTGTCAATAACAAAGTGTTCCTCTAACTCTAAAAATCCGTTGCGTCTTCATCGGATCTAAATTATTGTGACGACCTGGCCTTATCGTCACAAAATAAACAGTTTTCAGTATATTCGAATGAAGGTGAATAGCAAATGTGTGTTTAAGTGAGTGAAGAATAGTTTTTCAATTTTTTCATGTGACGATTTCATTACAAGTCAATTAAATTGCTTTTGTGTTAGTTAGAACAAAAAGAATTCTTAAATAAATTCAAAAAATGGAAGCAAAAATAAACACTTCAACATAATACAAACTTTGATTCTTTGGAAATGTAGTGAGCAACCTTAATTCAACAGATTCATTATTGCCTCAGAAAATGTATTGCCACCGTGCATATTGTCTCATCGCCGTTCGAATGGTGATCAGCTAATTGAACAAAGTTTTACATGCTTCAATGGTAAGTGAAGAAATTATTATTTTTAACATTCATCGCTTTTGATGTTGTTTTTTTATAAAATAAGTTTTATTTTAAATTGAGAAACGTACCCTTAGCTTGCGCCTCTCCATCAATTGTCTCTAGGACAAACATTTTTTCCGAAACTGTATATAGATTCGAATTAGTGTTTATTATCATTTCTCGTTTTCAAGCTAATGCAAGATGCAACTGTGTTCGTTTCGAAATCGGCGAAAAATCAAATTTTTAATTTGCAATTCACGAATACCTTGCAAACTCTTCGCTTCTCCATCTTTCGCTTCTAACTTTGTTTATGTTTGTTTATTTGTTTATTTGTTTTCGCTTCCTCTCGATCACGAGACGAGAGATGAAAAATGTTGTTTTCAATGCGATCGAAATACAAATTAAGCGCAAGAGTAGAAAAAACAAAAGTTCGGAAAAGTTGAAATAAAAAGCAGACGAATTTAAAAGCTTTATGTTCTTTAAAGTTTCAAATGAAGTAGAAATGACCAATAATCGGATTTAAAAATTTGATGGATCCTTCTGACAATATCAGAGAGAGAGAGAGAAATGCAAGACTCGTGTTTTGAAAGAAAGACGTGCTTTTGCTGCGTTCATATCTTCTTCTTCTTTCTCTCCACTCTTCAATTTGATTGATTGCTTGTCAAACAAAAAATTTGAATAACTTTCGCATTTTAAGAAGTGTCAAACGCGTTTCAAACTTCCAAAGCTTCATCAGATGTCAGCATTTAAAGTTTGAAAAACTTTTCAAGTGAAACGCTCTCGCTACTCTTGCTTTTCGTATTCAAAAGCGACTGTTTTTGAATTAAAATATGAATTTATTTGCTTTCACCTCTTTGAAATAATATTTGTTCGCCGGGAAATGAAAATCGCTTTCTTTTGTGCGACAAAATTGAATATTTATTGAGATTCACAATATTAAGAAACGCATTATGTAACAGCCCACAAATTATATTTACATTGTCGTAGCATTTGTATCGTCTTATTATTCGTCTCTTAACAAAGCCGTTGCATTCATTTCAGCGAAATGAATAATTTGACGCATAGTTTTTGATAAGTTTTCGAAGCCAAAAACGTTTGCGTCAAAAAGTGTTTCATTGATCACTCGAGACACTTTTAATAATGAAAAGGTTGCCAACACTGTTTTCTCCCAGGTTGTAACTGAACACTACAGCATCAATTCTTGTGATTGCATTGTTCGTCGGCTTTGTTTACACAGAATGTGTATCGCTGTTATATTACACAAGTTTCATTATTCAGACTATATTTACTTCGCTCGCGGTTATCGCTTCTATTGCTACTTCACTATTCACTGATCCTCATTTCCCAATTCCATTTGCTTTTTACCATTCAATTTTATCATTGTTTTGCTCGCGAACAAATCAAAGGTAGACAAAATCAATTTCTTCTCTTTATTTAGTTTTGTTTCTCTCACCGAGAGCAGTCGTGTCAAGTTCACAAGCTCTCGCAATGCAATACCAGCGGTTGTCAATCGGAGAGAAAAAGTCGCTTCAATATTTTAATTAAGTGCAATGCTTATAGTTAATTAACGGGGTGCTTAAAAGATTGAAAGCGCAGCGAAATCAGCGTGACATCGATTGATGGCATGTCACTAGACCAAATATACGTAACCAAAACTGTGCTGACAGTTTAAATTCATCAAGCCACGAAGACGACAAGCGCGACAGAATGAAACGAAGTTGAAATTTTTTTTCACGGAAAAAAGTTGGACGCGCATTATTTTGCTTTGAATTTTCCACATCAAACTTCGATCTGAGCTGAATTCTAACGACGCTAACCCTAATGAATTTTAATTCGCAAGCTTTTCTTCAAAAGTAATAATCTTAATTGTCAACATTCTAATTTTGGCTTATCGAGTCTGGTACGCAGCCAAACTTAAATGCGAAAAACTCTCCCTCGATTGAAGGAAATTTCGAAACAACATGAATTTTTTTCCGTTTTCGCGAGAATTTTAATGAGTTTTGTAAAGAGTTTCGAGTGCAGTGCAATTGTTTTATCGGATTATTTATTTTAAGAACTGAAAAAATCGGCATAATTTAGCCAGGCGACGAGTAAAACGCAGCAATTTGTTATGGCTTATCAGCGATATGATTGATTGATTCGATTGAATTTCACAATGTTTTAAAAAAAAGCGACAAGCAGCATTAGCAATAAGCAGTTACAAAACAACCGTTTTTGATGTTCACCAAAAATTGATTATCAAAATTATGCATTCAAAAGTATTCATCTAGCAAGAAATTAACACAATTTTTGTCGCGCATGCAAATTAACTTAAACATTTTATTGTTCTCCCACTAGAGCGAAAGTTCTTGAATGAAAACGTCTTTTGCACCGCTTCTTGTCGTTTACGAATACAATTGAACATGTGTGAACAATGATGAGAGAATGTGATTAAGTTTCGCTCAGTAAAACGCCTAATGAACAAAGCGACATACTTGCTGTTCATATTTCACTTGTAATGTCATAAAAATCGCGCTGCGTCGCCGCTATTTCATATTTGCTCTTAGTTTCGTGCTCTCGAGTACCGAAAACTTGGTTGCATTCATTCTTTACCCACATGTAGTGTCAGATCAAAATGCAAATTCGAAAGCATTTGAAAAATTTTAATGAAATCATTTGTATACAGTTTGCAAAATTTCATTTTCGTTTTCTCATTCGCTTTCCACTCAATCTTAACGCAGCGCTTTCCATTCACTTTTTCATTCATGATTTATGTTTTCATTTCAAATCGCTTTTAAACAAAAATTTCGCTAGACTTTCGATAACATCGAAAGCGCTTCTCAGGCTTAGAAAAGAAGGCTTAAGATGCAGTTTCTAGATCTGCTCCATAGGTTTCTTGTTATATCGCCGAATTAATGCTTAATTCTCGGTTTAGGCAGTGATTATATGAAAATAAGCATTTTAACATTCATTCGCTCGCAATTTTCGCAGTCAACAATCGCAGGGTGAAACGGCTTTGCATATGTATTATAAGCTTAAGACAGCGTAAGAAAATACTTAATGTAAAATCAAAAATATTTAATAATTTAAGGCGATCAATAAGCAGCGAAGCTCGATTAGATGATTTATTGCTGAGTATGGTTTATAACGCGCTATTTAAATATTACTCGCAAAGTGATTTTTGATTCGGAGTGAAAAGCAATTTAACAAATTGCGCTAATGACATTTGAAAAACTCTGCGAGCGCTCTTATCGATTCGATAATTCAAAATGTTTCGATCATTAGATTGCCATCTCTGAATATTACTTGTCTTGTTAAATATTCAAATTGTTCTCATTAAAACAGACGCAAGTATGCATTTACAATCGAAAACTTTTAAAATTCAATATAAACGATAATCGATTTCTGAAAAAGAAGCTCTTCATTGTAATGAGCAGAAAAAACTGAGACGAAAAAAAAAGCTGAAATCAGTTTTCAATGCGAATGATTGTCTCGTCGCTAATTCGTTCGAACAGGAGTGCTTTTATCGTGGAAGAGAGTCGAAATTACCGAGAGTGGAGAGTGGAAATGAAGGCAATGCTTCGCTTTGATTCAAGTCGAAAATTGTGGTTGCCGTTCGCCTTTCCTCCTCCTCTGTGTTCGACTCAACTCGCTCCGACTAACGTTCACTTCTCAATTAAATTAAAACTCAGTGTTTTTACTCGCGATCTTTTCCCAACGACAAAACTAATCGCAAGAAAATGTCCAAAAGTAAATCGCGCGTAACGCGCTCTCCGGTCGATGGCTGACAAGCGAGCGTCAGTTCGCCTCAATTTCAGTGCGGATGCTTTTCGCTCGCAATTAGACGGAGAGTTGAAAAATTCACTCGACTCGAGCAGTAATTGCAGCGAGCAGTTTGAGAATCGAAATCGGCCATTATATGCTTAATGAAACTTTTTGTTCGCAACGCTATTCTTTGCATTAATTGAAGTCTCTTAAAACGATAGACTCGAGCGCCGATGTTGATTATGATTTCTCTCATTCTTTCGCTCGTAAATATGCTTTCTAATCTCGATTCATTACTGAGTTGCGCTCATTATTTTCCATCTTTGCTTCGCATATTCAGCCGAGAAAAAAAAACTGTTTCGCTGCGTGTGAAATCTGTTGAAAATAAAGCTTAAATTGTAAATTACTAAAGCTTAAGATGAAAGCAAAATTTTTTATTCCTAATCCTCATATATATGATCTTCTCTCTCCTTTTTGTTTGTTTCATCGCTTCTTTAATTTTTTTTTCCTTTTAAAATCCGATAGAAAAGCAATGGCTGCGAAATCAAATCACAAAACTTTACGTTCACTTTATTCAACAGATAAAATATTTTTTGCTTCGAGAAAAATGTTTCGAGAGAAAGAAAAGTGTGAAAAGTAAAAGAAAACAGTGAATTAGATTTAAAAAGCTTTAGAGACTTATTATAAGGCTTTTCAAATCTGAACACTTTTTCATTTCCGTGAAAAGAAGTGTAAGAGCGAGTGAGAAATAACGATTTACGTAAAACTTCTTATTTCGGCCAGCGAGAATGAATTTAATTCGAGTTCACTCTGCTCACTTCGAGGATACTTTTCCAATTTTCAAGTTATTTCACCAAACGACTTCGAAAACGGAAAATGAGCTCGAAATAACGCGTTCCTGATGCTCTTTCTTAAAGCAAATTTAAAAAGTGCAATCGAGAAAATCAAAACAATGACCAAAATTGCTGGATGTTGGTAAAAAATTTGCGAAAAAAGATCAAGAAAGCATTAAAACTCAATAATTCAAAATTCGGCCGATCTGAGCTTTTCCACAACTTTTTTGCTGCTCTCGAAGTGCACTTTTTTCGACAATAATTACTTTAAATTAAGCTCAAAAAAGCAAATTGAGAGCTCATTTGTTTTCATATTTATAAGATTTTTAATTAAGGCATTTAATTTGAAAGCAAAAAATCGATTATTGCTCCGTCTCATCCTTCTGGTTTTCTTTCGCGCGAATGATTGATGGCATATAGTTTCGCAGTCAAAAAATTGCTCGCATACTTTTCTTTTGCTTGTTTACTGAATATTTGATGCAAAATGAACATATTAATGCGATGCAAATTTTTATGTGCCACTGCTGCTTTTTTGCTTGTCTATATTCGCGTAATGGCGTAAATTGCGAGCAAATTGCCAGCTGCCTGTTTGTGATATCGAGAATGACGCTTTCGTTTAGAAAAAAAGCGAATTCAATTATTAAAATGAAATTTTATTGCTCGCTTCCTGTACTCACATCATTTATACGATTCGCTGTTTACAACACATAAGCACACAAAACTTTTTTACTCCGACTCACACGTCTGTCAATTTTTGCAATTTCATTTATGAAGCGAGCTGAAAAAGCCGAGTGCAATGCTCTAATTAAACGCGCTCTTAGTGTCAAAGGCGAAATGCATGAATTGCGAAATTTTTAATCAAACGCGTGTAAGCGCTGATACACACACTTTGTTCTTTTAAATTGAGATTAACAACGAGATTAAGCAAAAACAGCGCGCAGAATGTGCGCAAAAAGCTGAGCATCGTTATTAGCGAAATGCATTTGAAAGCGAAAGAAGAAGAAGAATAAAGAGCAGAAGAAATGAGCAGAAATGTTATTATCTTCGAAAATCGACAAAGTAGAATCGATTTAAAACCGACACTAATTGAGCTTAATGTAATGATTATGGTTCCATTCACACACTTTCCATTTACAGCACAATTGTCATTTTAAGTTGCGTTTTGTGCTCGAAAAAAGAAGCGATGAAAGCGAATGTGATTTTCGAGCGAAGAATGAAGAACTAAATTGAAAAGAGAATCAATTTGAGAAAAAGTGTTTGCCAAAATTGTGGCTTCGCGAAAGTGCGCAAAAAAAAAAAGATGGAAACGAAATGTGTAATGCGCTTTCATAATCGATGTACTACGAAAATTAAACAAGTGAATGAAAATTTATGAAAATTACCGTAATTTCTGCGCTCTATTCGAGTTTGAGCTGAAAAACTTTTTAATGCGCTTGTTTCACACACACACACACGTACCGTGTGCGGAGAATGACAAAGTTTGTGTCAAAATTATACATTTCAAGATGAAAAAGAAGCAAAATGCGAATTTCGTTCGCAAATGACACAAGTCGTGAGTTTCGCCGCGAACAGCCATATTTATGCTTACCTCCCAGGATTAGCAGTTTATTCGCGTATGCATATTCGCTATTCTCCTTTTTCTAATGATACTTTTTTACTATTCCTCTGCGCACAACTTCCATCGCGATTCTATTTTTTTGCTTAATTCGTAAATCTTTTTGCTTGTAATGCGTACGAAAACGACGCTAAAAAGGTCAAGAAACCATCTCCAACTGACAACCGGCGGCGCGTTTTACATTCGCTCGAATTTGACAATTTCACTCTTACTCAAACAGTGTAATTTGAAACGAAAACTGCAATTATAAATCTAAATGGTAGTTAAAATCAAATGCATCTATCTTGTCTCTCGCAGAAGCGCGTTCAGCTGCAGCGGTCAATACGATCGCTCGTCTGGCTCTGCTCCTAATATTTCGTTCGTAAATTTAAAGCGCATAAAAACGAGTCTCATTTCATTTCGAGCGATACACGTGTTTCAAAAGCAGTGTTAAAATGCTTTATGTCTCCAAATTAATCATGTTCACTTGTAAAGCGCTGAGCAGCTCGTTGAGTTTGGACAGTATCGCGAGGCTCGCAGTAAATTCATTCAATGCGCTCAAACAAAATCAATCACTCATTCAGCGAGTGTTTTTGTTTCCACTGTTGTACAATGCAACCATTTATTTGCATTGCCCTCAGCACACGCTACGCGGTTTTCTGCTTCCAGTTCTGTAATTAGAAAATTACGCCAAACTCTCGCTCTCTCACTCTCTCTCTTCAGCTAATTGCCGAATGTTCGCGAGTTTGCACACAATGCGCAATGTGTGTGCCTAGTGAAACTGTTTCAAGTGCCTCTGATCTCACTCTCGGCATTGTGTCGCACGTGAAAAACTTATGAGCTTTTAGCTAATTGAACAGCGATACTCTGCGCAACGCTATGTGCATTAAGTAATGAATGATCCATGTATTATGAGCTGAGTTTCGAAAAAAATCACGAAAGCACTCAAACATTGTTGTCCAACATTTGGGCTCCGTTTCGCTTGCTTTCTATTTATTAAAGCTGTCAGCAAAAATTCGGCAATAAACCGAACGCGCTTCGGTTTACCTGAAATTAAAAAAAAAGGAAAAGTCGATTTCATGCTCGAAGCGCTTTAGCTACTACACACTAACTTTTCGGGTGTGTGAATTCAACATACAGAATACATGCATTGAAATAGCTTTGAGCAATACGACCGCTTTGATCGCAGATTGACATCTGATAAATCATATTTCAAGCTTAACTCGTAGCGAAATGACGTTTAATGAGCTGAAGTCTACTAGGAAAAAGCTTTTTGCATCTGTAAGATAAGTTCGCTTTTAACTGGGCGATTGAATGCAACACTCGGCAATTACAACGAAATTTTCACTCAAAACGCAACGCGAAATACTCCATCACTTCGAAACTCATTCTCCACGCCACGAAAAAAATAGCAATTCGCATAAACAAAACTAAGTAGCCGGGCGCCAATTATATGTGAGACGTCGCTTGAGCCACTAAATTTACATGATTCAATTCGACGACTGTGCTTGCACGCCCATCGCATGTTCGACTCGGCGTCAAATTTTGAACAAATTTTTAAATTACGTGCCGTTGCATCAGCCCTTTCTCGAGTAACAGGATTATAGCATCGAAAGCGATAAAGTATTAAAGCGTCGTTGCGTTCGCCGTAAAAATGTTTAAATTGGTAAGTTTGACGATGCTTATCTCGCTTGTTACTCCGCAGCGAAACGCTCGGCCACGGTGAGATGGCAGCGCGCTTTTTCAGCTCGCATCTTCAGCGCAGTTTGTGCATGAAACTGGCTTTGTTCTATTCGCTTCTTCTTTGCATTTTTGATACTCGGATAATAGTGAATTCGCTCCGGGCACGAATCTAATTATGCTGCTCTTTAATAAATGTTTCTCTGTTTTCTTGTTTCTTTTTTGTTAGGCCCCCCATAGCGAAATGCCCTTACGAATGCTTTAATTAATTAGCGATCAGCTTATTTTATAAAATTTTTTCTCCTCTTCTTCTTTTCTTTAAAATTTTCGCTCAAGAAAAGTTTTCTTACCTTTTCAAAGCGAGCAACAGCAACAGCAGCAGCAGCAGCAGCAGCTGTGTAGTAATTAAAACTCGCAATGAGCGAATTCAAAATTGATTTTCACCAAACTCGATTCGCGGAAAGCGAGAGAATGAAAATGGTTAAGAGTTGAATTCTATAAAATACATAAAATTCAAATTTACACGCGATCGAAGAGGCAAGTGTAGCGATATTGAAATCAATAACGTGAAACAGTTTTTGCATCTTCAAAAATCTCTCGTCTTCATTTCGGCTCACTTTTCTCAAAAATCACTTTCGCTGCTAGACATTTTTCCTCAGCTTCTCGTCTCTTCTGCTTCTTCTCCATCCGACCATTTCTCTTTCGCTTTTTCCATTCGCCGTGATTTATGTTTTTTATTTCAATTCACTCTTTAAACAACATCAAAATAACAGAAATTCGAGCGCATCCTTCTTCTCTCCTTCTCACGAGCGCAAAGAATCTCAATTTTTCTGTCCAAAAAATGTGCAAAATATTGTTTCAGAAAACTGCTTCCAAGCAGAACTGAATATCAAATCATTTGTTAGAAATTTTTTTACCGACTTACAACGCTGCGACCAGCCGGTGAGATTGGTCCCGCGGGCGTTCTATCCATTCGATTTTTTAAATAATTAATAATCTACGTAAGATATGAAGTCGAAAAGCGAATATTAGCTTATCGCTGCTGATTTATAAATGCACGAATGCAGCGAGAAGTAGATTTGAAGAAAAAAAGACGCACGAAGATGAGCGACAAAAATTAATCCTCCTACAGGCGAACTTTATCGACAAAGCTTTAAATTACGCCGTTTTAAATATTTAAAATCTGTTTAACATTGTGAATGAATAAGTAATACGCTGTAATTTTAGTTCGACTGAAAAAGCTTCAGAATTATCTATCGCATAGAGTTGAAGCTAAAAAATGCGCATCGAGCGAAGAAATTAATTACGATCACTTCTTAGAGTTTGTACGATAAGAGTTTTGCTCTTTTTTTTTGCGCGAACGCCATTTTCGAAATTTGCTAATGCAACAACCAAAATCGAGCGACGAGCGAATAAGCCAAATCTATATTTTGATCAAGCAAACGCAAATGTTGCGTAAAATGTTCACAATTTTTGTCCAAAGTAAAACATTAATTTTTTAACACACTTGATCGCGCGAAAACGATTGATTCGCCTCGGTCACAAAACGCGCTCATAAGCTGTGGCTGTTTTATTTTTAAAAACGAAAAAATGATTTTTGCTTTAATTTTTGGCGGCGAACAAAAGTAGCAATAAATGCGAATAGAGTGACGAGAATTGCAAACAATGATCAAGTTATAGAGTGTATCATTCAAATTGTACGCATCTACATTCAGCGTATGCTTTGGCGTAGAGGCGAAAGTTGAGCAACGCAACTTCTAAATTAAATTTAAAGATCACTCTGCGTGCTCAGCATTTTCGATTCACGTTGAAAACACAAGGCTAGCGCTTCTTTTTTCAATGCATTGATTTATGAAAGAAAAGATTTTGTCCATTTCTCTGCATTCATAAGCCGAAGAAGATTTGCGATAAGATTGCAGCGAGTATCGGCCTCGAAACGTTTCTCATTAGGCAATTTCGCATTTACTCTTCTTCGCTGACATTACTCGGCCTGATATTGTTTTTTACTGCTTAGCATGAGTCACTTTTTATTTTGCTTCGCCTCCCGTTGCTTCTCAATTTGTCCATTTGTCCATTCATTCGTTGCAGCCATCGCAGGCATCAATTCCGTCAGTGTGTGCGTGTTCAGCAGCATCTGTGTCTACGTGCGAATCACTTTGTTCTTCATTGTTTTTTGCCTTTTCATTCATTTGTGTCGATTACTCGAGCGACCATCGAACGGCGAAACAAAAATTTGAAAATGTGCAGAGCGAGATAATTAATAAGCGCGCAGTGCTCGAAAAATTTTGCGAGAAAACGCGAGAGCGAGATGGTTACGCGATTCGATTTTTCGATGATTTTCGCTGATTTTTATTTGAAAGCGAGAGCAAGACAAACAAATAGGCAAAGCTTAGCAGAAAGCAATAAACAGCGAACGGAAAAGCAATATCAATAGAGAAATGTTTCGAAAACGCAATATCATATATTACGCGTGTTTTCAATTTCTAATCGTTGTCGTTTTCGATCGCCACCACTGTGCAAAACGCTATTCCTCATTAATTTTTCGCCGGCGATCGTAGCATTTGCTTTTCATGTTGTTGTTTGCTTAAAGGGTTACCCTTAATAAAACCGATTGCAGCCATTCATTCGCTCATTTTAAACGCATTATGTTATCAATTAGAAAATCGTTTGTTATTTCGCAAAAGTTAATGAAATTCGCCGGTGAAAATTATTTGCACAACAGCGAATTGCGATGCATGAATTCAATTTCTATTCAATTTTTTTTTCGTGTTCAACTAATTTTTTTATACACTTTGATCTTCGCCCAAATGCATAGAATTGTATAGCGCGATTGTGCTCGAAACACTCGCATTCGCACACATACAACGTGAATTTTTGCACATTTTCTCACCGAAATTGGCAAAAATGTTTTCTTTTTTCTCGCACTCGTTTTGTTCGCTAAAACTGAAACGTACAATTTTTAAAATTAAATTTTTCCGACAAAATGAAAAGACGAACAGTTGAAATCTGGTGAAGAGCAGCGCGTCTCGCAAACACTTTCTTCTCCTCTAATTTTAATGCTGAACGCGAATGCATAAAAAAGTCAAAAATTGTAAATTGGTTAGAGAAACGTTCGGTGATGAGATTTGAAAAGAGAAACTAAAATCGATTTCGTAATCGTTCAATTGTGAAACAGTTTCAGCTCCGTTCTGCGTCGAACTGCTTTGAGCGATGGATTTACATTTTTCACCAAAGTTAGCGAAACTTTTCGCGTGAAGTTTATAAATGTTGTGTCACAATTAGCGCGTTCGTCAGCGTTTTCCACCGTTTTCAAACACAATAATCAAATTGTCAAAATTCGAGTTCATTTATTTCACAATGAGTTCGTTCGTTTGCACTGCGGCCAGAACCGAGAAGCGCGCTTCGTGCGTTTCAGTTGATTAATTCATTTCTTTTGCGTACGAAGCGGACAACGAAGTATCGCTTTCGCTCGCGCTTAGAACTTTTGTTCGATCGCAGCTGTTTCAGCGGACACAATTAGGTAAAAGAGTGTTGCTTGCTTATTTCGTTATCGTAAGCGAAATTTGCATTGTTTTGTTTCGCCTGTGTTTGCATTGTGACTACCATCGCATCGCCTAGAATTTCGTATCATCGCCGAACGAGATAAACGCTCGCGTTTTATTTAAGTAGCGCTCGCTAATTCATATGTTTGCTTTCAGCGCTATTCAAGCGATTCGCGCAAAGTTTAATTCGCGCAGCGCTTTTTTTAGCGTCGTTGCTGAATAGAACACGGCGAACGTATTTGTATTCGTAAACTCGAGACTTTTATCGCTGAGTACATAACGCGAAGAGTGTGCGGTCAATTTGTAGACCACTTAGCGAACAAAGTAAAGGCGATTCTTTGTTTAGAATGAAGCGAGTGCTCGAAATTCTTTTCGCACTTTTCGCGCAATTCTCGGCGAAATGAAATTCAATTAAACGAGTAGAACAATCGAAATGGTTTCAAGTACTTTAATTGTTTTCCAGCGTAATTGATCTCGTCGACGCACCGCGCGAAATGGCGCAATTAAAGCGAGTTAAGCGCTGTCGAACTGAAATCTTTCGCTCACCTTTCGCTAGAAAAATGTGCTCACGTCGCTTAAAAGCTCGGCTAAGATCGATCGTGGTTTTCATTTAGCTTTTCTCGCAGTTCGAAGCGAGCACAAAAAGCACTTGTTTCAAAGTAACTCATAATAAATTGTTTTCGATTGATTGCAACAATTTAAAGCCAGCGATCAAATCAGGAACAATTACGGCGAGGTGAGGAGAAAAAAGCGATGCAAGCGTATTTAAAATTTATTTTCCGAAAATGTGAAAGAATTTGCATGAATTTGCATCGGAAAATATTTGGCTTTGAATCGTAACATGAAAGCGTTTCAATGATTTGATCGATTTTGGCGAGGTGAAGCTGGAAATGAGTGATGAATGGTGGAGAGTTGTGCTGTTGAATGGAGAAGGCGAGTGGAAGCAATTTGCTGCTGAAAAAGACGAGCTGAAAAGATCATTTTTTGCCGACCGCGCGATCGTTAGCAGCGCTCGGAAACGCGCCCACGGAATTAGTCCATGTGTCGCGCTGCAAATGTGCGTTTGAAAAATCACTGCCCGGACACATGCGGTACGATGAGTGACGCACACGCTTCGATTTAATTACCGCTCTCCTCCGCCGTGTGCAGCGGTTCGAGTGCCTTACCACGCAAACTGTTTAACCTCAATGCAATGCATTTGTGTGAATTATGGATGCGGCGATGATCGAGCAGCTAACGAATTGCGAGTTTCTTTTTCTCTCTCTCGCTCTATTGCGAATTCCGCTCATCTCTCGCATTCAATTTATGTACGAAATTGTTTTCGCTGCGCTTCTTTAAAAATGCAAACTTTTCCGGATTTTTTCTTTCCTCAAACAAATTCGTTTTTTAAGCTTTTTTTCCACAATTTGATTTTCATCTTATATCACTTATCTTCAAGCAAATGTACACGAAGCTAACAACTTTTCGTTAAAATTGCTCACAATAAACAGCGCGTATTTGACCGTGTTTCATTTTCATCTTTTGCAGCATCAAATGTTATTGTAATCATGATCACAAGCGTAGCAGAACAGCAACACAAATTTTCAATAATCGCTTAATGTCCGCATTGCTTCGCGCTTTTGTCTAACTTTTTCACTTCTTTTCGCGCCGCCAACAAAAAAAAAGCTCATTGTGTCCTCTAATTCGTACATTATTTTTATAAAGCCGAGCAAACAGCGACCAGATGAAAATAGAAATTAATTCGCTTCATTCGCGCTCAACAAAAGATTCCATCGAATTTTGTTTGCCTTACTAACAACGTTTGTAATCATTTCGCATTATGATTAACCTACTTGTGCGTTTTTTTCTCCACTTTTTATTATTGATTTATCGTAATAACATAATCGCACAATATGCAGTTGTATGATAATGATAAACACAATTCGACTTTACTTTCACTCGAAATTTTCAAATAAATTATTCAAGTGAATCTAAATTGAAAAGGTGAAAATGTTTGTCGCATTGTTATTCGCGAGCTAAGCAACAAGCGACAAACAAATTTAGTAATTAGTTTATCACAACTTCACTCGCTTAAATATTCGGACCAAATACAAATTTTTGTTGCTCGTCCGAACGTGGTTTGATATTTAATTTCGCAAAATTCATCCAAACATTCATTTACATCGTTCTCGTTATTTTTCATTTGCGATGCGTACAACCAGCGAAACAACAATTAATTTGAAATGCGCTGTTTCAAGAAATTAGCGAGCCTTAATTTGAATTTCACTTTGTTAAATTTTTAAATTTCATTTTCAAATTGAAATTACGCGAGTGAAGTGATTGAAAATGCAAACATCTGTTTTGAAAATTGATTGCGCGCTTATTATTCGCCATTTATTACGAAATTATCGCGAAGCTTTTTTCGATGGCCGCGTTTTGTTTACAAGCGGCAAGCTTCTCGATTGATGATTGCAAGCGACGAAAACAGAATTTTCGTATAAATATCTGCACAAAATCAGCATCTCAACGCATAGCGCACATTCATTTGCAGTGCAAATCATTTTCTCTTGGTTTTGTTTCGTGCACAACTTTTTCGCGATTTTCGTAAAACTGTAATTCGCTATCGATGCATTCGAACAAATCGAATCGCTTGAATTACTATTTGAAGCGTGATTAAATCAACGCTTACAATAAAAGTTTCTACAGCTTTGAAGCTCTTGTACCAAGCGCTTGCTTGCTTACTGTTTACTTCTACACTCCCAGCCGCAGCTTCCCTCACCCATGAAATATGATAAATCCAATGTTTTGCAAGCGAGCAAATCGATGTTTGAAGCTTTTCGAAGATAAAAGTTGAAATGATGAAGTTAGCTAAAGAAGCGCTTAACGTTTTGCTGGCGCTGCCCATTATTGCCAATTAATAACTGATTCTGGCCATTTATTTCTCCTTTTTGCGCGCAAATTGCGATCGCCATCAATTAAATTTTGTTTATGATAAGAAATTACGTTTGAACAAAAGTCGTATCGCGAAAAGTAGCTTCCCATATAATCGCGTTTTTTATCGCGAGCGATCTCGAAAGGAGAAACACATTTACCAGTTATGGTAATCACTTTGCAATTGCTTATTTAAAGTTTTCTGCTCATTCTGGCATCGCAATTCATCAATTTTTGCACAAATGAATGCGTTTATTTCGTACGAGTTTCGCATTATATTTTCACAAAAGCAGCAACGAAATAATTCGCTTTATGTCGGACAGATTTGAATGTCAGTAAGCTTTAAATGCATTAATAAGATTATGATGAGAAAAGCTGTACAAATATGAAAGCTGAACTCAAATTGAAATAAAGTTGTACGAGCTAAAATCGCATCGCAGTCGAGAGCAGCGGCGCGTTTATTCATTCATTCGTTTTTCAATCAAACACATAGACAGTTGAAGATAGAAATCAAAAGTAGAACGCACGCTTTTGGCATTAAATATCGATTTTGATGCCGCATTATATCTGCGAACTGTCTGTGCGCCTCGAAGCTGTTTGCCGAGTATCAAAATCAATAGCAGTAGTGAGTTTAGAAGTTTTCACAAAGATTAGCAATCGAATCAGAAAAATGATTGAGCAAAGTAAGCGCAAACGAGGACGCCGGTGATGGATGCTCACTTTTCGCGCATTTAGTTTAATCAACTTTAAATGCGGCTGTTGCGGGTTAATTTTGAGCAATTTTTTGTCGATTACAAGTTGTTCGCATTTATCACGAAAACAATAAGATACAACAACTTCATCCGAGTCTTCTAAATTGTAAGGAAGCGCAGTGAAAGAGCGAATGAAAAAGCCGTAATTGCTGCGGATTGTGAGTCGAGTCATAATTTGATCATTAGCAACTAAATTCATTCGTCTGGAGCTGGTGTCAGTGGAAGACGAGCGCTGAAAATTGCAGCATGGAGACAACATCGAGGCTTGTGTGCGTTTTAAGTGCTCGAGTTGGCAGAATGAATCGCAAGCAGTATCAGTGACGGCCGCCATTCAATCGCGTATATCGTGTCGTTTCCGATCTTCTTCTGTTCGCTCGAAATTGCGATGCATTGTCGTTTCGTCCTCTCGTTTCCTCTCGGCTCCGCTGCTCTGCTCGCTTTCGATCGCCGCGTTTCGCCCGAAACTAGAGGAGAAACTTTTCGATGAAAACGTTTTTTGCGCTTTTTTGAATCGAGCAATACACCAAGAATTGCGCGTTTGTTTTTCAATTGTCAAACTTTATTTGCCGCTGAAAACGTAATTTAAACCGCACGCACTCGGCTATTGATTGACTTGTGAACTTTTTATTTTTTCGCCGAGCGCTTTTCTGTTTCGCACACCGAAGCGAATTGTTTCGCGCTCTCAATCTAATTGTATACATTGGATAAATGCGCTCGGTTCGCCTTTTTTTCGTCTCTCGCTCGGCAGCGAAATGAAAAGCAGCGAGCGCGAGAATCGAGGTAAATTAAATTGTGCGCAAAGTTTTTGCATAGCGCGCTTTTTATTGAAAAAAGATGAATGAGTGCAAAATTCTCTTTGTATGTAAGTCGCAGTTGAATAGCGAAGTAATCTTGATTAGCATCATTTCTCATCTCGATCTCGGTTTGAATGCGACACGTTCGCCAGCAACACGCAAACAATGGAATCGAGGCTCATTTCGAGGTGTGCGGAGAAAAAAAAATCGCACGAAAAGCACTCGCAGTGTTTGCTAGGCAAACGTTCGCCGCGTTGATGTTCTAATCCGACACGACGCTCGTCGTTGCAGTCGTTCAAATGGTTGCAGTTGTTCGAAACGGATCAAATCCCACCTCCTATCGATGCCATTCTTCTTTTGGCTATAAATTTCAGGTTCTCTCGGGCGGAGCGTCTCTTTCGCTAATCTTTATTCATTCACAAAACCGAAAATCAGTTTAATGCGCATCACTTATCTTTATGCTATCAATTCGTTTTCGCACACTCGCTCGTACAAGTGTCGTCAAACTCTTCGCTTAAAGCTGATCGGATATCGGAATGCTTCGGCCGGCGAAATACTAAAACCAAACTGTTCATGTGAATTTTTGTTCGCTCTTAATTGCAAACTGCTGTACAGAATCGATTTTTCTCATCGAGCAGGAAGCTGGCCAAGAGAACGTTCGCTCGCTCGTCGCCATTCTGCTGCGGTAAGTTTGCATTCTTATGCACATGTTGCTGCCGGACTCCGCTGCTTGTGATTGAGTGAATATGAGATTATCTGAGAGAGCGAAGTTCTCGAGCAAAAAAAAAGTTTTTAAAAATTGTGAACATGTTTAGCAGAAAAAAAATTTTTGTTCCTGCACACACACATGCCCATGCAGCGACGAGCCAGTGTTTTGAATCAAATTCAATATTTATGTTACGAATTTATTTAAGTGAGTTTACGCATTTAAAATTTAGCGTTTGTGTTTTTGCTGTTCGCGTTCGCGAAAATTGAAATTCATGTGCTTCGCTCGTTGGCTTCGTTTCGTGCGGCGCGTTTTAAGCAACTCGGTGTGCGCGCTCGCATTTTTCATCTTTTTCATCTGCGAATTATTGCTTAACGAACAATCAAATTTATGAATAAGCGACGCTCCGCATTCCACATGCAGTCGAGCGCTTCTCGCCTATTCTACTCCAATTCTACTCTCGATTAATCGTCGCGTTACAAATAGTCGCAGCTTACCGGAGTTTAACTCGATAACACGACAATTTCAAAATTTCAAGCGCATCTCGCACTTCTTCTCGCTTACTTCACATCCATTTATAACTGTTCGCCAGTGACATGTGCAGCTCGCAGCTTAAATACTTTCGATTCGGTTATAATTTTTGCGCACAGGTGCAAGCTCAAATTTCGAAACTATTCAAATATGCATATTCGATATGCGACACTCAAAATTTTACTTTTCTCAACCGCCGCGCTCGTAAAACATCGCATGAAAGTAAATTTGTGCGCGGCTCAATTCGAAGATATGTGTGTAAATGAAAATATGCTGCGACAATAAAATGCAAACGCTGCTAAACCCATTGTGTTCATTGAGCCGTTAGTATCGATTTCTTGCTACCGTTCTCGGAAAACGATTACTTTTCACGCGACGACTGTATTTCGAACGCGGCGAGAGAGAGTAGCGAGATTGCAATGCAGCGCGATCGTAAGAGAAAACGAATCATAAGTTTGCATTGTATTCGTTGTTATTATTATATGAAATTAATTTTATGGCGCACAATAAATTCAATTACATTTATTTCGTTTTGAATCGAGAAAAAACGAAAATGAATGGCGAGCGTTTGAAAAGAAGTTTTTCTTCAATCGCTCGCCGTTCGCAAATCGTCGATTCGCGTCGCGTTTCAGCTTTTCGCTTTGTTTTGCTTCAATTTTGCTAAATTTTTGATCAAAGTTTTTCGTTTAAAAAGAAAAGCAAATAAATGACATGAAGTGATGACAAGCTTTACCGATAGCTTTTCTTCAGTTGACAGTAAAATCAACATTTTTATGTGATTTCGGCTCACTTCAATTCAGTTTGTTATTATATTGGCAGAGGAAAGCAAACAGCGCAGATTTTCTTATTGTGTAACAAATGCAAGCCGAATTTCTGTTCTGGCCACCGATTCTTCGCTAGTCACAGTGTGCATCGCGAAGAAAGAGCTCAGCTCGCAATATCGTCTCAGCGAGTGGTAGCGCGTCTATAGATCGCGTGTTCGGTCGAGATGCTCGCGAAGCACGCTTAGCTCGTCGCCGTTTTAAATTGCGGTGAAGCAATGCAAACGAGCACAATGACTATAAATAATAAATTTAAATAAAATAAGCGAAAAATGAAATGGCGTACAAGTTGTTTTTGCTCTTCTTGGCGCTCATTTCATTACTATATTATTACGCAAACGATTGAAAGCGTTTTGCGAGTTTGCAATCGCTTCACGTTCGCGCTCCATATGTAAAAAGCATCGCACAAAAGCAAATGCAAAAATTATTTCCAACTTTGTAATTAAATACAAAAGCTCGTTTCATGTTAGACTGCGAAAAGTTTTTTTTACGCAACTTTTATTCCTTTAATTAGTATTCTCGGCTTAAAAAGTCTGCCGTGCAATCATAAAATGCATTCGTTTTCATTTTTTACTGCCATTAAAAGTAGAGTGCGTTTAAGTAATTGTGTATACACAGAGCACGCTTGATAATTGCGGCTACTGCACGTTAATAAGAGAGTTGCAACTATCAAAATCAGCTTTGAGCGCTGTTTACTTTCGTTTCGCGCGTTTAAGCGCGAACGAAGCGATCTTCGAGTGTTTTCAAGAGAAAATTCTTTTCACTTTTGCTTTTCGCGTTCGCGATCACTGTGAAAGCGGCAAACTGCAGCGATTGAGTAGAGTGAGTGGTAGCTGTTTCGAGCACCACACTTGACACAATCAATCGCTGTCGCTTAATCGATGCTTACATAATTTAAATAACAATGAATCGCATGCAACGCAACGGAGCTCAGTGGTCAGAGAGCTTGAATAAAGATGAAAGGCTTAGAATCGACGCGAACTATTTAATTCTGTGCATTGTATGAGCACAAGTGGAGCTGCGTTTCGCACCACTTGATGCGATCAGTTTGAATTTCTAAGACGATTTTTGTTTGCGCTTTAAAAGTTAATTGAAAAGTTGGTAGCACAAACACGAGATGACAAAACGATGAGAACGGAAAGTGAGTTTTGAAGAAGCGAAGCAACATTTGTTGCGAAAGAGGAAAAGTGGTTAATCCAATCGTGGCGAGTATCGACGCGTTAATCTGTTTTTGTCGAGAAGTTGATTCTCGTATCTATAAGTTTGTCGTTCGTGTTTCATCGGCGAAATTTGTTTGTGCGATCAGTGGACAGAAGAATGAGTGTATCTGTCTATTCGAATATTGCACTCTGCGTTTGCTACACGCACTGCCAACGCACTGATGAGCATCGCTTGTCTTCCACTCACTTTTCCTCTGGGAGAAATATCTTTCGCTTCTTTTTTGTTCACTGCTCAACCAGTGTTCTCCGGCCACTCGTGATTTCTTGCGCCAACCATCGCCTCCGATGTCCGCTCATGAATTTCCGCTCGCAAACTTGCTACGCAATATGTTCGCTGTCAGTGAAAAGCGCTCGTTCGCCGCAATTTCGCTCTCTGATTTTTCACTTTCAAATACAAAATTCAATTTTCTCCGCGCTCGAATCAATTTATCAAGTTCTATTGGAACAATCATTTATTTTTTAGACAAAAATGCCACAGAATCAAACTTGAAACCGATAGATAAATTCGTTTGCTCACTCGCTCGCTC
>NCKU01001983.1:0-21438 GCA_003675995.1 Dinothrombium tinctorium
GTCCAATTACAAATGTATTTAATCTTTCAAATCAGTATTTAACGGTTAATGATTATTATGTTTTTCAACTCAGACAATCTATTTAATAATATAAAAAAATTTTATTTTTAAATCGACATCAGACATGTTTTCAATTTCGATTTTCTTCTGTGCGTGGTACATAGAATAAATATTATATTTGGTATCAACACTTTTCGTTTTGTCTCGAAAAGAGAATAACAAATTTTTATTTGTTTTCTTAATGATCCAATGGAAGTTTTTGTATGAAAACCTAATGCTAAAAGTAAACTTTTATGACAGCAATAAAACTTGTATTTAGGTTTTAACTCGTTTCTTGCGGTTTATTAACCAATTCACGTAGTAAAATATATTTTTATCACGTGAACTCGATTAGAGTGAAATTTAAATGATTGAATAGATATAAAATTTAATAAAATTTAGTTTGTATCCAATCATTACAGATTTTGATTGTAAATTAGTTAAATTAATTATTATTGATTAAAATAATTAACATTGAATTTTTTAGCTCCAAACTAGCTTGTTATAATTTAAGCACTATGATGATTAAAAGAACCATTTTCAATATTTTAAAAATCATGCAGATTTGCATTGCGGATAGCAAGAACACTCACATTATTTTAAAAAGAAATTTTTTACTTTATTCTTAGTTTAAACTAAAATTATTATTAACATTTACCTTTGAACTAACATTGAAACAATCCGAAACTTTTTGGATTTAAAAAGAGTACGATTTTCGTTTTGAATTAAGAAACAAAAAAGTTCAGTTTTTAGGTAAAAGTTGTCTTCGAGTAACTTTAAGATATTTAACTTTTTCAGTTAAAAATTTAATTTAACAACTTTTATCACTTTAGCAACCTCATTTAATTGGGCACAAATTCTGTCAGAATGTTTTGCTATCTTATTCATATAAAGCAGATTTATTTAATGTAATAGCAAAACATTTTGACAGCATCTGTAAATTTGCTTTTAATGAAGGTCTTTAATAAAGATCAAAATATATTGCAACAAAAAGAAAACGAAGTTTGCTTCTCATTAGAGCTTTTTGCTTTATTAACAATAATATTTGATCTCGATTTGACCATTGAATTTGTTGTCTGATTGTTTTCACAGCAAGCGAAGCAATTTCATATTTTTGATTCTTATTTTATTTGTTGATTCTCTGTTCATTAAATACGAAACATCCGTTACATTACATTTTCGTGTAATACAATTTAATATTAAAGTTTAAACTATAAATGTTAACAAGTAGAATTAGAACTTTCATATGATTAAAAATTAGAGTCATTTTTGCATTTATGTACGAAAGATCCAAATTCATACACTGAAATATGCAAAAATAAACCTGAGTGTAGGGGAAGTTTTTATAATAATTTTTCTGTAATAAACTTCAATGTTTTAAGTTTGAAGTTAGAAGAGTGTCCTCATTACCACAACTAGCAATGGGTGAAAAATTAAACTTTAATTATTTAGAATGACTGTTTTGATATTTGATATCTGACATAGTTCTTCATTGAGAGCTTCTTCTGTAACCATAGTTTTTGCAAAAGCTTCATCTTTTCGATCATGTTTTGGTATTAATAAGCAAGTTCTTTACTTTCATTCATCATATTATCACATGCTCTTACTTTTTCGATTAAATTATTAGTTGTTAGTTGTGAAACAGACACTTTTAGGAATATTTGATTTAAATTTATTCATTGAAGCATTAAAAGTGAAAATTTTAAAAGATTAACTTTTGAATCATTAATTTTTTTTTTTCTCACAAAAACAAATAAACAGTTTAATTCATTTTATTATATACGCTTTGCTCAGAAAATGCGAAATGTTCAATTAAATAAACTAGTTTTAGAAATTTTTCAAGTTTACGTAAACAGTTTACTGTAAAAGCTCAATAACTAGTAAATATTAAAGGCAGTGAGTGTACAACTTTGGATAAAATTAATGTGTTCGATTTGCGAAAAGATTGATTTTATGTATTTAATGAAGCAAAACTGTGTTTCATACATTAAAACCGCCTCTAGTGTAACATAATTTTTATGTAATCATGCTAACCTTATACTAAAGTCTACTAGAAAACTTTCATTTGCTTTTCAAATTTTCAATTTTGAATGAAAGTTTAATTTATTATATATTTTATTTAATCTTGATTCATTTTCGATGAGAGGCGTTTTATCTATGTTGAAAAATGAAGTTTTAGCGAAAATTTGCGAAAGAATAAGCAAAGAAGTTTCGATTCGGCGGCATTTTTATAAGTTATAAAATGTAATTAGTGAAAGAGTGATGTTACATGCGAGAAAAATCTCTAACAATGCATCGCATAAATCAGCGAAAGCTGCTGTTTAAATTTGAAGCGCTATGTTCAATAAACACCGACAGTTAATAAGTAAGATTCAGAAGTTTGATATTGGGTCGGCGATGAAGCATGATCATAAAATTGTTATAATGCGGATTAAGAATACTCTTGCTTTTGCGAAATAATATACAAGCGAAAGAAGTATTCGAAGCGGAAATAAATCTTCATTTCTTCACCTTTATCTTTCTAACTGTGATGCTTCTCAACTTGATACAAATGCGTAAATGTAAGCCAAAACTTAACTTTTTGACCATCTTGTACGCACTTATTTCGAAGCTCGTTAGCGTGCAAATGTTCAAACCCATTTGTGACTTTCGAAATATTCTTTTTGTCAAAAGTTTCGATTTGATCCAGAAGCATGTTCAAGTTTGTCGCAGTTATAATTTTTTACTGAGCCAATAGGGAATCGGAAAGCAGGACTTGCAAAATCAAAAAAAAAGAAAACGAAATCACTATTTGATTTCTCTGTTGATTACACACGTAGTTCCATCATTCATAATTCATTAATAATTATTTAACCAAAATTTTTTATTTTGAATCAGAAAGTATTGCCAAATTCTAAATTGAACGAATTGAGCGACGAAAAAATGTCTAAAATTCAAAAAACGAAATTAATGTTTCATTTCTTTGTTAATTATTAATTACATACATAGTTTCAATACTAATTATTAATTAATAAATGTTTTCCCAAAAGTTTTTATTATGTTTCATTTAGACTACTGATCTTCCTATGTGATCTCTTCAAAAGCAGTTTATTCTTTAATTAAAAATGCACACAATGATTGCATTTATTCAGTAAAAATCAAATTTATTATAAATATCAAAAGATTCTAATATCTCTAAAGATATTTGAAGCATGTTCACCCTTTTTTAATCGAAAATCTGAAGAAAATCTATTTGATTTTTAAAAATTATCAGAATTTTTTTACATAGAAAACTCAGAAACGAAAAGTTATTCATTCCTCACATCAAAAATTCAAATTTATCGTAAACTAATTCATGAATTTATTTTGCATATTATCATATACTCGAAATCAAATTTTCACAAGTTTCAACTTATAAATCCCTGATAAGAATAGCCAAGAATATTTCAAGAAATTCAAATAACATGAATGATGATAGTACATATCAATTATTGTACTCCGACACAAAAGGTATAAAAAATCGTAAATGCTACATCACTGCTGTGAATATTTTTGTGTGTGTCAGAAGCAATTCTTACGGAAAATATCAAATTGAAATGAATCTTTTTTTAAATAATTTAAATTTTCTCATTCTTAGAGAAACAATTGAATGAATTTCTCTAAGATTTTGCCTATCCACCAATGCATATATTATTAGAATGGCCCTTTCGGAATAAATTCATTCCATTTCACTCTTTATTATTATTTAATTTAAAGAAATTTATATATATATTCATTTTTGAAGAGTAAGATTTAATATTCAAGAATTTTTTTTTCAAGATAATACAGTTGTAAGTTTTACTTTCCCTGCGCTCATCATTCTTAATGTGATTAATTATGAGATATTCGAATATTCATAATGCAACATTTTTAGCACAAAAGTTACTTGAGTTTTGTTATTTTAATTATACAATTATGCATTTCAACTTCAATCATGGAATTCACCTTAATTTGTCTTCAATTTTTTGTCAATTTGATTAGATCGGCAATTTAAATACTTTATAATAATTTAAATCTTAAATATTTAATGTAAAACTGTTTAAATTTCACAATTCATTTTTAATTTTCTTTATTTCGAAAGAATGTTTGTCATTAATTATATTTGCGTTTCGGAAAAGTTATGCCAGTTTTATAGTGTAAATATTAAAATCATCAAATACTAAAGTCGCTTTTTTAATCGCAAAAAAGCAAATATTTGAACTCAAACTCAAACTCAAAGAAGAACATTTTTTCATTTTTTTAAACTTATTTACTGTGAAGAATGCAATGAACTTATTTCGTCAGAGGAAAAAGAAGAAAAATATGAAAGAAAAGAATGAGGATAACCTAAATATTTAAATGAACATAATATATTCTGCATTCCATAGAGTTATCAACTGCGAAACATGAAAAAATTTTATCAATTCTCTCCATGCACACAATTTTTTGTAAAGTAAATGCACTGGAAAAATCCCCCGACATTTCTTGAATGTTAACTCAAAATTTTAAAAATTAATTCTTTCATTTTTTTGTCGCTGAACTGTAAAAATGCGACGCTCTAAAAATGTTATACTAGCCTAGTATTTGGCAGTGCTTTAATTTTATGTTCTTACAATCGAAATGTGTTCATAATTTATTTCGATGTTTTTAACTGAATAAAGGTGAAAATTTTTTCAATCAAATTTTTTACAATTGCATACTGAAAACATTTTCAAGCTTGATAAAAAAACTCGTTTATTCTCGTAGGAATTTTATTTAAATCATATTTAAAGCCCGTTGAAAAAAATGCAAAAATCCTCTAGATTTCTACAGTTGCTTTCAGTGGCAGTCGTTAGCGAATTTCGTATCGATGAGATATTTATTGATCATTTGTACTTCAATGAACAGATTTTTGAGTCGTCGCAATTAGATGCTCGCAAAAGAAGCTCGAGTAAAGCAAAGAACTTCCGTTTCATTGAATGTTTCGGAATTCCACTTTTGTGGTCCGAAATGGAAGCAGACAGGAATAAATAAGCATTGCGGTAATAAGCGAGTGCATTTAAGTGAATTCAACTTGTTTTATTAAACAGGAATGAAAGTTCTCTTAGCAAGAAAACATTCCGCACGAATGCACATTTTGAAATGGTTTTTGACCGTTGTACATTCTTTTTAATTTTGCATCATTGGATTTCAAAATGGGTGCACTACATGTGGTAAACCTCCCACTAACTAATTATTTACGCGAATGTTTTGTTTATGCATTAAACTTCTGGAGCTTACAAATTATGAAAGTTTTAACAGTTAAAAATGCAAGAAACCATTTGATATCGAATTCTCAGAAAATTTCCAGAATTTTGTGTAGCTAAAGCAACTTTTAGTAAACCAATTTTAAATTTAGTTGATTTATATTTTGAGGTAAATTATATTTTTGTTTTTTAATTATTATATTTAAAGAGAGTAGGCAATAGCACATAGCTAAAAAACAAAAAAATTGGTCCTTACGATTCGAGGAAGGATAAGCATTTGTACACCCATGTCCAATAAAATCTTTTCACTTCACTTAAAACACGCTTTATTGCAAAGCAATGGATTGAAAGATTTTGTTGGACATGAATGTATCATAATTGAACACCACTCGCTAAATTGAAGACTCGCATCTTTTGTTTTTTCCGACCAATGATTAATTAGTCCACTTTTTTATCAGACAAATCGGATTATGCAACAGTAATCTTAATCATCACTAAAGTAATCTGATCATTATTTTTCATTTTTCATGAATTGAACAAACATGAAAATTGGAAAATTTTTTAACTTTTTATAATTTAAAATTTGTGTATAAATAATACGTTTGTGAATTTTTTATTTTCAATGAATTTTAGTATTTAAAGCTATACAAACAGTGAAAACAACAACGAATAAATTAAATATAGCAAAGATTAATGTAGAGATTTTAAATCAAAATATTTTAACTTTGTTGACGATCATAAGATCAAAACTATAAATTAAATTCATTTATTAAAAGGTGTAATACAATTATAATAAATAATTTGTAACGATCATTTTAAATTAAGGCATCATAATGAACTCTTTTATCCCGATTTTTCCTCTTAATTTTGTTTAATTTAAAAACTTTGATAAATCATTTAAATAAAACAATGAAGGATATATTTAAATTGTAAATATTTTAAATCTTCATATATATTTCAAAAATCTAGCAAGATTAAATGAATTTTGAATTCTTTTTAATGTTTAAAACTCATGAACTTCAACTTTTATTTGGTTAGTAGAAGTTTTCAAGCGTCATAAAGTGATTTATAATTTCTGATTTATCAAGATAATTTGTCACATCCGAAACTCGGTAAAATTCTCAAAGAAATCTTTGTCTCTATGAACATTATTTTAGTCTTCTATAAAAATCATCGGATAATTTACAGTTTTCAACTTTGATCAACCTTGGAGTCTTACAATAGAAAATAAGATTTATCGCGTAATGCGATTTGCTCGCAATGAAGAAAAATGTTTTTTTAAGATAAATGACAACTAACATAACTAAATGAAAACTGAGAAATTTTTATTCTAAAGATTTAATGTTGCAATGAAACGCTTATTTCGTGACCATAAGCGTTTCAAAGAAAGACTTTTAGATGATCACCTGCGATTTTTTAAAATTTTGAATATAGAGAAAAGATAAACAATAATTTTACTTGCCAAAAAAGTCAAAGAAAATTGAAGAATAGATTTGAATTTAAATAACAAATTTAAACAAATTCCTTTGTTTTAGTTCGAATTCACTTAAAAAGCAAATGTTCCATTCAAAATTTACAATTTATGCAAAACACGAACTTGAATTAGTTGTGTTTGAATTCTATATTCAAATACTTTCTAAAAAAGTTCAATTTTCTTTCAACTCCATCATGGTTTTTAAGTTTATGTTCGATCTCTCTACGAAGCTTCATGAAAATCTGAGACGTATACCAAAAATCTTCTCTCGCTAGCTTAGATGAAAAGAATTCATAGAACTCATTATCGAATTCGTTTTGTATATGTTGTGAATACGACTGCAATTTGATTTTTGAATCAAAATGTAAATCAGAGAGGCAAACAATGATTGTATATTGTTCACGAACCTTTCTCATAAATGAAATAGAAAAATCAGAGGAAAACGCATTTTGGCTTCGTTTTCTATACTGACTCAATGACAAAACATTTCCCTTTCACTACATCTCATTGTATTTGCTCATCAGAGCGAAAGCTTTATTTGCCAATTATTACGTTCAGTTCTAACCAATTTCGTATTTCATGCATCGTATACGACTTTCACCAAAATAATTTTTAAGGCGACGCGAAAAAATAATAACTTTTCGTGAAAAAAATAAATACTCGATAAAGCGTATAAACTTTGGCAAATTGTTTAAAGAATGGTTATTAAAAATGTAATAGTAAAACTGTATTGTTTGTAACTTTTAACTAACTCAATTGTTTGATAGCAATCATATTTCAATCTCTTACAATATCTTGTTAGATTTGTGTTTTAATTCAAAATAAACAATTTTTTCCTAAGCTGAACATCATTTTGCTTTATTGACTCAATCAATCCATTCTAAATTGCTTTTTGAAATAAAGACAGCGAAAATCGATCTATACGGATTGCTTGTTTCGTTCAAAACTGTTCCTTACTTGAAAAATTTTAATTTTGGCGAAAAATATCGATTCTAAAGTTAGGTTAAACCATGAAAAAGTTTTCATCGCCGTTCTTCATTTTTTTAATATAGAAAGAAAGAGCGATATGAAATTAGGATTCATTTCAAAAAGAAAATTATAAAATAAAAGATGAAAAATGCGTAATAATATCGATTTTTACAACAAAAAAATCTTGAATATAACTGACATACATTGAAACAACATTTGTTCCAGTTATTTTGCTGTTCGCAACAAATTTTTTTTAGCACGAATTTTTAAAACAGTAAACTTCTCTGTGAAACACTTTCTACGAATGTGTAACTTTTCGCATTATTGAGGTGAAAAATTATATTGAGAGAGTAGGCGAAAGCAAACTCAAATACGATTGCAAATTTTGAAACGAACGAAAAAATTCAACTCTACTTTGAAAGAAAAACTAATTCGTTTTGTACACAAAGGTTTTGTGATCAATTCATAAACATGAAGTGTTTCGCAATCTTTGTGCGTATATTTTTTCTTTCTACGTTTGCTTTTCAACAAATTTTTTGTGTGCTTTATAGAATTTTATTGCTTCTCATTGTCTCTAAAATTATTTATTTTTATAATTACATTGCAAAAATTGTGTATTTTTGGCAATCAATTAACTTATTAAGTTTATGACTCACTTGAACATTTGTGAACACTTCAATATCGGAAAACACAGAAAGAGAAACTTATCAAATAAGAATTGAGATGTGTGGTTAAAAAAATCTTGAAATAGTTGTTCGTTTAAAGTTCATAGTTGTAAATCTTGCTTTCTCAAGAGATTTCACGAATACACGCACTTGTTTACGATGTAAACAACTAGTGCAAAGTACATCTTGCGCATGCAGCGCTGATCATTGCAAAGTGAATTCCATCACAAATTAACCTTCGATTTCACTCAGCCATTTTCTCCCGAAAGTACGATTTAATAGAAAAGTTATCTACAAGAAAGGAGCTGAACTCGTAAAAAGTTTTGTCCATTCTATGTAAATTCAATGGAGCAAAAGCAGATTACAGCACATATTTGCTTCAATGTAACTAATTTAAAAAAGAGATTAAATCACATGAACTTTTAACTTGTTTTTATTCGTTTTTATACGTTAATAAGTTACGACTCATTTTTAAGCCATCATACAGGTGAAATGGATTATTAGAACATGTGAAATATCCGATTTAAAAGTGTGCATATCCACTTGTCTAATTTGTATCCATCATGAATGTTATTTTTTTTAGTCTTTGGAATTAATTCAAATGATGGCTTTGAAATAAGCTGAAACGAGTTGACATCAAATAAAAATTCATATTATGTTAATCTGCATTCGAAATAAATTACGTCAAAGCAAATAAAGTTATGCATTAACTATAGTCTTGTTAATAATCTTTGATGGTGAAAAACATTTTAAAATATTATGGAAATTAGTATTGTTTACAATAAATAACACAATGCTTTGCTGTTTTGTCCCTACAAAACTGATAAATTTAATGAAATAATCGCAAAACATTCTGTAATTGATGGTATTTTCTCACATTAACGCATTTTGTATCTGTTTTTTGTTTCAATTTAAAATGTATAGTCTAAATCTAAAAAATTCGTTGCACATTCTTCGAACCTAAATTTTTGTTAAAAGAAGGCCCGATCAATATTCGTTTAATTACCTTTCCTTACCTCCATTTTGATTAATTGATTCGAAAGAGTTAATAAATAAACAGTTTCTAATATTTAAATACACTCTTCTATATTTGTGTGTGATTGACGACTATTGCGATGGTTAAATGAATTGACCAAATGGTTAAATGGACCGAATTTGACAGAAATATAAATTTAAAAATGAAAGCGAATGGCTCCAATGGAAGAGTAATTTAAAATTTTTGTAGCTGATTAAAATAATGTTTCAATATATATAAATTCAAATAAAAAAATTTGAAATCACTTGATAAAAATTTTAAATCGTTTTGATAATAAGCAAAAAAAGATAGAATGGACAAAAGCTTCTGAATAAGACTAAAAATTTATCATTCGGAAAATGTGCCACATGAAAAATTATTTTTAAAAAATTGAAATAATTCATTCTTTTAAAGTCATAAATATTTTTATCATAATTTTTAAACATTAAATTTTTGCTCAAGTTCAGTTTGAAAGCGCTTTAAATTAAAAAAGCTAAATGTACCTTTCTCATCTATCCATTTCTAAATAATATTTATTATAATATTCACATGTCAGCAGTGAGGTAAAATTTGAATATTGACAGTTTCTATTTTATTATTCAATTTTGAATCTACCTATTTAATTTATTTAAAGTTTTAAAATAGATAAAACGAATACAAATGCATTAAATGCATTAAAATAATGCAGAAATATCAAATTTTTGGTGAATTTCACTTTTTTATAAAACTTTTTCATTTAAAGTTTTTTTAAGTAAATTTAAAATTCAGAATAAGTTAAAACGCTCAGTTCGAATATTTATTTTTTATTTAATATAAACTCAAACCTGTATTTCTGAGCTGTACATAAATAATTAAATAAACTTTTACAAAAGTAAATTCATCTAAATGAAAAATTTTTTGTCACGATTCAATTTTAATAACTTATCGCATGCATATTTTGGTTTCTGACAAGTTTAGTTGATAAAATATTAGTTTTTTTTCTCAATATAAATTTGCTCGAATGCATATTTTTGAAGTTCTATCTCACGTCACGAACATTTCAATTTGATTGACACAATCGAATTGAAAGGAAAACATTTTTACAATTTTAGTTTCACTTTTTTATGCATTTTCTGTGAAGTATTTCGCGGATGCGTTCACTTCAGCAACATTTGAAGCAAAAAACGAGAAAAGATTGCTTCAATTATTGAAAAAACGAACGGAAGTAAATAAATCACAGAAAGAAGTTATTTCGAGAGTGAAGATAAATGAATTTTATTTTGGATAAACATGGAAAATAATTGCAACTCAATTGAAAAGTAATTTAAAAATTAATTTGACCAATTACGGAAGCTTTTTTATTTTTTGTTGTTTTTCTCTTGATTTGGCTTACAGCGATGTAATTTGTCTTTGAAAAATGTCAAAATCTTACTTAAAGTCTTTAAATTCTCTTGTATCTGTGAAAGCATTGAAATTGTGTCGAAAAAATGCGAATTGTGTGTGAGAATGTGAAAATGCAAAATGCACATTTTCAATGAATTCTTTTGTTCCTTCTCTTCGCAGACATCGTACAAAGACTGGGTATGTGCGATGTTGGTACCTTTTTACTCGCAAGGTATAAATGTGAAACCATGTCGCTCGTTGTGCGAAAGAGTGGAGCAGAAATGTCCGTACTTGCATCCTGCGAGTGGTGAGCAATACGCAGGAGAGCCCGTCTTCATATGCATCGGTAAATCTTTTCATTCTTTAATTGTCGATTTTCTATGTAAAAAAATTGATTTCGCAGATCCTCGAATACCCGAATCGCAGAACGCAACAGACCTGCCATACGGTAAACCCGGAAAATGTTACGATTTGTGTGATTTGGCGACTGACGACGTGCTCGACACGAAAAACGATATCATCTGGTTTTAGCTGCAATCGCAATCAAAGTGCGTCGACTCTCAGCATGTGGTCAAAAGCTGGACGTTGGCGATGGCTGCCAACTGTAAGAATGCTCTTATTGTACTACGAACTAATCAAAAGTTGTTTATAATTGAAAAATTAAAAAATCAGATTTTGTACGAATCTAAACGAACACACCTCATAATTGGACGTTCGCGTCCGCTACTAAGTTTGTTACTATTATAAATAGGACATTTAAATCAATTATTAGTATGTATAATTAACATTCTGTTATGTTTGTTGAACTTTTTTGTATTGCTTTGTGCGAGCAGTAAATTAGAGAAATTGTTGCTGATCGAATTACACGTATAAAAATTTAACAACGATAATTCAATTCATTCATCCGAGTTGTAAAGCGCCATATTTATTACTAAGTTACCATTGTGAATGTAAATATTCCAATGAAGATTAATAGTTGCTTGTGATAATAGATTGCAATTATTGGCCATCCATTCAAGCCGTGGATTCAATGAAAATTTATTAAAATTGATTTCTTTTCTCAATACATGCGTAACTCTTTTTTCGGTACACGCTTTTCACTCAATCAAAGTGTGACTCGAAAACATCGACCGTCAAGCCGTGTAAATGCTTTTCATTCACTTATGTCAGTGAAAATCTTTTCAATGATGCATTCGAAGTGTGCACATTGAATGCGCTCGCGAGCAGTGAAAAGATTTCTTGACATGTTGTCTTTGACTTCTCTTCAAATGGTTCAATTTGATCATTATGATTTTAAAAGCGAAAATTTGGGCTATCTTAGCCTTTTTATTCAAAAAGCATTCTCGTCGCATTCATTTCTTTTTCACGTTTCGCTTGTAATCATTGAAGTTAAATCGGTTCAGAAATCGATTTAAATTATGAACGCTTTCTTGATTACATTCAAAAGCATCTTTTTTCGAAACGCAAAAAATCGTCTTTAAAAAAGTGTGTTCAACACTAAAGTTGTCGTTAAAAGAGAGGACTTATCTAGACGATATAAGAATATTCATGTAAAATAATGATGGCAACGATGAAATGATTTGTAGGTAAAGTTCTTCAATAAAATGAAAAAACAATTCAAATTTGTTTCAATTTACTTTTCATACATACATAAGACACAATTCAGTAAGTATGTAAGTTTTGCACGCTTTGAAACGCTTTTTTTTCCTTTCAATCATCGACTAATAATTTTCAGTTACTTGTTTTGTATTCAAAGAAGCAATTAATTTCAATCTTTTCTCCTTCAAATTTCTGTCGGTAAGTGACATTTGTCTGATTTTTTGTCGTTTAATTAATGAATTTAAAATTACTATGAAATGAACGAATAATTTTAATGTCAAAAATGTCAAAATAAAAGCGCGCACAGAGAACTTTTTAATAGCTTTTACTTTTTTGAATAAAAACGAAATTTCTATAACTACATATTAAGCTTCGTAAACGACATACTTCATCTTAATTTATTGAGCTCTATATTTCAAACTAGCAGAGAATTTAATCGGATTGTGTTCAAAAGAAGAATCATCTTGGCTCGCCAAAACTAGTATTCACTTGTGTATGCATTTCATCTCTTAATTTCTCCGCGTTTTCACTTTTACTTTCTGGAAAGTATACATTAAATTTATGACGTTTTTGTAATTTTCAGAATAAGAAGTCAACATGCAAAATATTAAAATTTCTTTTTCTAAATTTTAAAGTTTCATTTTAAAAATGTTAAATAATTCAAGAGACTTTTTGCATCAAACATTTTGTTTTGAGATTTTAAATCAATTTTTTTCGTTATTTAAAATTTTTTACTTCATTTGACTCGACACTCGTAGCCACATTAATATGTCACCTTATCCATTAAAAATTCAAGTTTTAAATAGAAAAGAGAGCAAATTAATCTGGCCACGAGTGTATTCGTCGTTTATTTATATTTATTTATTTTGGTTTTTTGTTCATCTTAAAACGTTAAACCAAATGCTGAAAATAGAATTTTAACAAAACTTTAATTAAGCGCCTTTCAATTTAATTTAATTTTGCCGTCAACGAAAAGCTTTCTCCTTAAAAATTTTTTTATTATTTATCTTCTTAAGTTTAGTTAATTTCATTTTATTAAAAACTTTAAAGAGCTTTTGAAAAAATCAAAAGACAAATTGTATTTGCTTACACAAAAAAGCTTCGAACGAAATGTAGGAAATGTTAAAAAGATTTTACTTTGCTTTTTGTTCCAACTTCGTGTTAAATAGAAAGCGAATATCGTAAGTAAATATTTGTTTAAAAAATTTTTCGGTAGTAACCAAAACGCAAACATTGAGTTTTTTATGCGATTAGATGAAAAATTTCGATTTTTAAACTTCGAATTCGGCGTTAAGTTTCGTTTTATTTTGTTTATTTGGAATTTTTTCTAAAGAAATATTTGAATTTAGATATGAAAAATTTCATTGAAATTCTTTTCAAATCTAAAAGACGCCAGCAAATTTGTCAGCAATTTCTAAAAAGGTTTCAAATAACAGCGATGACAGTCGAATACCACAAGGGCTTTTCATCAAATCTTCAAGGATCTTCAAATTGGAGCTTTTTCAAGATGTTCAATTTCAAGGTAAGAACAAAAAATTGAACAAAGAAGGCGCTGAAAAATTTTAAACCTAATTCATTGAAGCAGTGCTTCAATTTGATGTATACTCGCGTCCAGTAAAATTTTTCAATCCATTGCTTCTCAATAAAGCGTGTTTTGAGTGAAGTGAAAAGATTTTATTGGACACGAGAGTACTATCGATTCAAAATAAAATGTTTTGATCATCGAAAGTTAGCTTAATTGCAAAGCAACTTAAATGAGACGCTTAATTCATCGCCTGCTTTGCAGCTCAGCTCGCTTTTTGATAATCGAAACATTTTACACATTTTGAATCCGTAGTTTAATTAAGTAAAAATTTAATTTTAATGCTGGAATAAAATTTTAACTACAAAAATCATTAAATAAAACAAAATTCGTTTCAAATTTCTACATTTCAATTATTTCTAATGAATTATATTATGTTTCCTATTCAATTAATTGAATCTTGATGATTAATTTTGATGAAACTTGAAAACCATTAACGCAATATTCAAATTAATAAGAGTTAAGTTGATTAATTTAAGAAATTAGTTTTACTTTAAAAAAGCACGAAAAAAATTTCGCTAAGTGATCAGAAAATTTCAGTCTCAACTGTTATGAAATTATTTTTTAAGATATGAAGATATTATTTTCAGTGATTGAATAATCATCGTAAATCTTAATTTTAATTTTTTTAGAATTAAGTCACTGTGCAGTTTAAATTTAAAAAATTTAAAAATTTAATTTATGTTGAATAATTAATATTATATTATTTATATTATTATTATTATAACATGTATATTATTATTTACATGTATAAATAATAATAATAATATAAATAATATAATATTAATTATTCAACATAAATTAAATTTTTAAATTTTTTTAAATTTAGAAATTCAGAAATTGATTTATTAGAAAATAATAATTAAGAATTAAAATAAAATAGGAAATTTAAATTTTTATAAATTTAAAATTTCAAAATTAACGAAAAATTAAGAAAGTGGAAAAATAGATTAAATTGAAAAACTGACAAGATGTAAAATTAATCGAAAATGTTTGTCGCAGACTAAGGCGAAATTAAAATGCTCTGTTTTCATAGTCAAAAGACGATTTTAAGCTCAATCCTAAAAAGATCAGTACATAAAATCTTGCAAGCACCAATGTATAGGAAAGCCTAAGACAAAGGCTATTATTAACAGCGACTAAACTATAGTAAGTGCATTAATTTTTCAGCGTTGAAAACATGTAAAAATATTTATATGTTTATTTATTATTTGTTCTTATTGAGTTAAATACCTAATTTTTTAAATTTTCAAAAATTATTTTCATTTTTGATTTTTTTCGATTTCTTCTCTAAATTTTATATTTTTTAAATCAAAAACAAGACTCTAATGAGCAATATCTTAAAAATCGAAGTGCATTGAATATTTGGTTAGGGATTATGAAACAAATAAATTATTCTGCATAGCATCAAATAAGTTACCTATTTCAACCATCATTTCTTAAATAGTCATGAGAAAAGTCATTTATTTTCAGCCAAGTTTGTGACAAAATTTTTGGAAACCGACAATGCAGCTTGAAAAATGCTTAAACTTCCTTTTCACTTCCATCCGCAGTTGATTAATGCCTGATTCCGCAAGACACAAGCAAATGTTTAATGTTTTTTACGTCTTCTGTGATAAATGAGTAACGAAAATCTGAATAAAACAATAAGCAAATAAGAATAATGGACAGCTTGCGGTAAGTTCAAGTTATGTTCGTTTTTGTTTCTCCATTTACTTTCATCTAATTTCTCGCACCACATAATCCACTTTCTTCATTAATTTACATAATGATTATTGAGTGTTAAAGCTTTTTCTTTATTTTAAAACTTATTTTTTCTCCTCAAGTTTGCTGGAAAAAATCTACATCCGAAAAAGAAGCTTCACATTCCCACTTCCTCTTTTTCAAAAAAGTTAATAATAACATAATTTAATTTAACATTTTATATCATTTAAATCGCTGTCTATCTGCTTTTATAATTCTGTTCATTTTCTAATTTTGATTAAGCTTTTTAAGCTTTAAATCATCTCATTTCATTCAAGTACTACCATGGATGCAAAAAATTGGACAGTGAAATCTGCCATACATATGAAACTGTTTTTTGACCATTGTAAAATCATAATGTTTTACAAAATGCATCTTCTTTTATTAAAAAATAAAAAATTAAAATACAAAATTTAATATGTAAAAAATTTAAAATTTTCTCTTGATAATAATTTTCAGGTTTTATCTTATATCATCAGATGCTACAAACGATATGACGAGTTAATGAATTCATCAATATTTGGATGCCCTCTGCGACATTCTTTGTTATACAAACATATTATGTTATTAACGTTATTATGTTTGTTGTTGCGTATTGCTTATTAGTTTTACACGCGTAAAACTGAAATTTGAAAAATGCGAACAAATTGAAGAGAAATTGAGATTGAAGACAATTTGGAAAGAAAATAAAACGGAAAATTAATTACTCGAAATTATCTTGAAAATCATTTTTATTTAGCTTTGTTTTGCCAAAAATTTGAAAGTCAGACGCGGCATTGAGAAGAAACAGCGATGGTAAACGCAATGCAAATAGAATCAGTTGGTAAAACAAAAATAGCAACTTATTAAAATAGAAGTTTTGATGCTCTTCTTTCCCAGTTGTCGACCATTTCGCTTTTTGTTCGCTCGTTTCACGGCAAATATGTGCAAAGTGAACGCATTTCGGACGCTACTATTCAATTCTTTGCTAGTTTATTTTTGCTTTTCTCTCGTCGATACAATCAACGAATTCAATGTCGGAATTCTAATGGTACGAAGATACATATTTGATGCGGTTCGCTTTGATTTAGTACACATCGGACCAGCGCTTGATATCGCCAGGGAAACTTGTCTGTACGAAATGAAAATTAAACTCAATTTTGTGAAAGGTAATCAAACGTTAATTTTGTCTGCTAGGATGTCTACTTTTTTCCTTCTCGATTATTTATCTATGCAAACATGAATGAAACTGTTAATTTTAGAGAAACAACAATAATCAAAGAGCTGAAAATGATCACTTCGCAAATAGTGAAATGAGAGTGTAAATTGTTCGACACTTAAGAGTTGTTTGAATAACTATTACAGACACACCGTTAATAAGCACTCACGCACATATTTATCGCTGATAAATTGATATTTACGATGTTTTCTTTTCGCACTTGAATTGCATAAATGCGGCTGCATTAAGGATATTACGAGCAAACGTGCAATAAAACACAAGCGCTGGGAAAGGCAAGCGACTTATTGAAAGCAGAGAGGATTATTGCTTTTATTGGACCTGCTTGCAGCGATGATTTGAAGGTATTGTATGACCAAGCGTAACTAGCAGTGATAACATGCTTTCTAGGTTGTCGGACACTTGGCCACGTACAACGACGTTCCGCTACTTACCGGCCTCGGCGATATCATTGTTAATGAACGTTCTGATTATTCGAGCTTAATAAGAGTTTCATACGACATAAAAGACGAGGCAAGAGCCATTCTTGCTTTTCTCTCTCGCTTCGATTGGTACAATTTCGGACTTATCTACCGTTATGAAGACGTCTATTATGACTCGTTCGCGTCTCAAATCTTTAAGCTTCTTCTGATGGATGAGTACAAAAACTTCCAATGCTTGTGCAAGCAAACGTACAGTCGCTCTCTGAACAAAACCATTCTGACTAATGTCGAAAGTGTGATTGATTCAATAACCAAATGTTCGAGAAGTAAGTGAAAAGCTTTGACGCTTGCAAGATAAAAGCGCACTTATCTTTATTATTACATTTGTCATTAAAATGCATTTAAATAGAAATAAGAAGAAGCGCAATAATCAAACATATTTCCAAATAGTAGTGATTAATGAAAAACTTCTATGCGACGCATTCTTCGATCAATTTTTCTCCGAAAATGTTATAGAGATTTGAGAGTAATTCTTAGATGTTTCGCAGCCCGAAAAAGTATTTCGTAAACGTTTCTCTACTCTTTAGCAGCAAAGAAATGAGCCTTGTTTGTTTCGCAAGAAACTATACTTTCGCGATTTAAGCATAGAAAGATTAATGAAGGCGCACATATAACATAATGCGCTTCTTTTTTATTTTCACAAAGATCGCCTCAGGATACGTTCACTCAAATTTCATATCTCGTGAAATAAAAGCGACTGAAAAATTTTTAATTACAAAAGTGAATAAATCATTTGCTGAAACGAAGTGAAACTCGAAGCGAAAATTGTGCGATGATAAATTTATTGATCGTAACACAAAAGAGTACATTTTAAATGTTCGGTGAAATCGCACGTTTCACTGCTTTCTCTTCGCTTCACGCTTCATTCGAGTTTCGTAGAATTTTCTTTGATTGACACGATGTAAATATGACAAAATTTTATTTTATTTTAAAATTTTTCTCGAATTTTTGTGAATTTCAAAGCCTATAAAATAAATCATGAAAACGATTCGTATTTTGAGTGCAGTGTTTGAAAAGTTTTTGTGACTGTCTTTAATTTTTCAAATTTTTAAAACAGATGACATTAAAATGTTTAAAAAGCCAACATTAAATATTTATTTTGCCCATAAATTACTTTGATGGCTGAACAAAAGTCGAAAAATTGACACTTCAATGCAAAATCTTCATCTCTTTTGATGACCATATTTCAATAAAGGCTTAATATTTAACATGTTTCGAACAGTTAAAATCTCTCTTCATTTTCTTGATTTATTTCAATTTTACATAGCAAGGTTATTATTAAAAACCTTTTATGTGCAAAATTTTCATCATATTATTTTCTCTTTCATAAATTGTCTTATACTCTGATTGAAGCTCATTTTGCAGATTTTTATCCATCAAAGCATCTTGAATTCAGCTTTAAAATAATTTTAATTTCATTTTCAAAATTGGATTTTAACTTCATCTTAAATTAATCTGAAAACTACAATCACGCAAATATTCATTCGTTTCTATTAAAGAAATAGTGGAAGAGAATTGCATGCTTTGATCATAAAATTAAAACTTAAATCAACTAATTTTGCATTATTTATGGACAGAATACAAAATTTTGTTGCTTCTCTCGGCAGTAAATGAGATGAATCTCATCTCAATTTGCTCATTGTTTAAAATTCGTTTCAGTTATCGTTATTCTTGGAGGAGATAAAGATGTCAGACAAATGTTGCTTATTGCTCACCGTAAAGGGATTACATCGACGGGCGATTATGCTTTCATTTACACGGAATTAATCGAAAACGAAGCAAAAGGAGCAACTCCTTGGGAAACTGGTATTCGTAAGTGAATAGAATCCATTGTTCGAGTGTTTTTTCTGTTGAAAATGATGCATTGATATAGTCTAAACATGAATTATTTCACTCACTTCCTTTTCTCATCACTCAATTTTTCATATTGATTTTCTGATAAGAAAAAAAGACGAAAACAGAATTGACGAAGGCTTTCAAAATTGCGAAATTATATTTTTCGCTAAGTCGAACACACTTCAGAAACTCAGAATCGTTTCTAACGAAAAAAAAAATTAATTGAAAAACTTTTCATACAAATTGCTTGTTTCAATTATTAAATTATTACTTTTGAAAACAATTGCGAGCAAATGTGTGTTTGATATTCGACTCTTGAAATCCGGTGATAATAAATCCAATTTCTAACGCTTGATTTTTTGCTCATTGAAAATTAAAAACATCTCACATTCAAAACGCATAAGAGCTCTTTTCAAAAAATAAAATAAAGTGAAATAAACAATGCGTTTAGCTTGAAAAGCACGTTAAAGCGACTCGAATCGATTCAGATCAATAAATTTATTTCACGTTCGTTTATTCTTGCGCGAATACTATAATTCTTCGAAAAGCGAGCGCAGCATTTTAAGTTACTTGAAATCAAATGCTAAATAAGTAGCGATTGAAATTCAAGATAAGCTCATTACTCAAAAGTTATTTTTTAGTAAAAGCGGATTTTGTTTCATTGAAGCTAATTTAAAAATATCTAAATTAAACAAATAATCCAAGCAAAATAAGCCAAATTCTTTGTAAAATAATTAGAAATTAGAGCTAAAATCTTTTCTAATCCAAACACAAAAACCTAAAATTTTTCAGCGAAGTAAGTTAAAAGGATTTCGAAAACGTGGAGTTTTTCGTCTATCATTTGAAAAATATTTTTCAAAAAGTACAAATTACTTTATTAGCTTTATTACTTCATTTATTTATGAGAAATTTACTGTTAAAAGAAATGGAAATACAGTAAAACCTCTCCTAACGGACACCTCTCTTGAGCGGTACCTCCACTAACGGACACTAAAATAAAATACCCTCATAAGTTAACTCAATTAAAGATACCCTCTCTACAGCGGTCACCTCTTTATAACGGTCAGAATTTTTGGACCCCTTTGGTGTCCTTTGTATAGAGGTTTCACTATACTACAAATTCAAAGCAAATTCCCGAAAAATCAGAAAATTTCAAGAAAATTTAGGTTGTTTTTATTGAATTTTGTATCTTGGCAGGTGCATTTTTAAATTACAATGTGATATATGCTTATTCACCAAATGTTTAAATATCTATTGCTAAATTTTTAAATAGAACGTCGCTGATCTCTTTTACAGAAAACGAAAATGTGAAAGCAGAGCTTAAAGTTGCATATCAGTCGGTATTGATCGTAAGTTTAAACCAACCTGTCGGTGATCTCTATAAGAACTTCAGTGAAGAAGTAAAACGACGAGCTTTGCGCGATTACAATTACAAATATAACGAGAAAATTGTAAGAAAGAGACCACAAATTTCTGCTCATTGCAATTCTTGTAAAGGTGAATTACTTTACTGCAAGTTTTCATGATTCGGTTCTGCTCTTGTGTCGCGCAATAAACCACTCATTGGAGTCCGATGAAGATGTTTGGAATGGAAGGATGCTGGTAAATAAAATGAAAAAAGATACTTTTGAAGGCATTTCCGGCACAATTACGATCGGGAAAGACGGTGACCGTGTGGCTGATTACGCTTTGCTCGACCAAGTAGATACAAAAAACGGATTTTTTGAGGTATGCTCACAGCGTGAATGTGTATTTTCACTTGCTTCTTTGTATTTGTGCCCTTTGAATGTGAGCACAGAATGGAAAGCATATTCGCATGTAAAATATTGATAAAAGACGAATGAATACTCTTTTAAAATTTTCATTTGATTTACTTTTGCGCAACTACCACCAATTTTACTCGTAGGTTGTTGTTCGATATTCTGGTGCGACAAAAACATTCACTGAGGTCAAATCAATACATTGGCCTGGAAAAAGAGGAAAAAAGCCGGTTGATGTGCCTCCCTGTGGTTTTGATGGACAAGCCTGTGTTCTAACTAACGGTAATTATTGCAAACAGACTGTAGCGAGAACAAAATAGCGAATATTTACCTAACGAGCAACTTATTTACATTTTCTTCATTAAATTAACGTAAACTTGAATGCATTCAAATCACACCTATTAAATCGCAACATTTTTACTTACAATTTCAATACTTCGTCTATCTATTAAATGTGTAATTTCGCGAAACAAA
>NCKU01001984.1:308-21434 GCA_003675995.1 Dinothrombium tinctorium
TTTTTATAATCATTTTCAGCCCTTGAAGTCGAATGCAAATATTTACAATTAATTGACCAACAACAGTCATAAGTGATGAAGTCGCGGCAGAATTGAACGCTGTAAAAAATAATTAGTTTTTGAAAGAAATTTAAACTTACTTTTCGAAGTGTTTTGTTTGCCATTTTACTGTTTACAAGCCTCATGGTTGTCAAGGAAACGCAAAAACACCGCCTTCATTCGGGACCGATATTTCATTTATGCTAGCTTAGTTCTGAGTTAACCTCGAGTTAATTTACCTCGACTTTGACTCGATTTTCGGCAACAAATAACTCGGGTTTCGTCAAAGTCGAGGTAAGTTGACTCTAGAGTAAGCTTAAAAGTCGGGGTTAACTTTACTCAAGATTCAGAATACGGCGGTTAAACATACTTAAGATCTACTTATACATAGATTTTATAATTAAGATTAAGGTTATTTTTAAATCATTAAAAAATCTAAAAACCATTTTTTGGAAAGTATGATAATATAAAATAATTCGAAAGCTATTGATTACAATTATTCTTCGAAATATGCTTACGTAATTTTTGCAACTGAAATGACAATTTTCAAAATGGACTCAATTTTAAGAAAACTGTCTTTGTCTTTCAAAAATTTTAATTACAATTAAGTACACTTAAGTACTTCCATTTTTAAGGCAGTTAAATATGTTATGAGTTACATTTGTGATATGTACAACTCTATCATCGTGTAAGTGAACAAACCAACGAAAAAATCGAATTTGTGGAAATAGTGACTTTAAATCTATGTATGTACATTCATTAGCATTTCTTTTTTATAACATTATCATGTTAAAGTGCTAAACATCACTTAAACAGCTTAAAATTAAAAATAAGAAAAAATGTACAAATCGAAAGTTTGTTCGAAATAAATCCGAAAATAGTGAGAAAAGTAAGGAAACAAGAGAGAAAGCAATAAATCAACGAGGTGGACATATTTTTTCATATCACAAAACTTTCACAAAATTAGGTCTTTATTTTTCACAAAAATTTACCACCTTACTTACTAATTAGCCACTAACTCTCCATCAATAGGACATAACTCTCCATCTTTGTGTCTTTTTAATTTTCAAATTATTCGCTTTATCAATAAATTTTATGTATGAAGTAAGAGAATTATATTCATGATGCAAAATGTATTTTCAAAAAATGAAAATATTTGAATCTGCATGAATATTGAAAGTAATCACAACTGAATTTTGTTAAATTTCGCATTTTTCGAGCTTAAGTGAAGTTCTTTACTTCGAGCCCATTATTTAAAAATTTAAAATGAAGGGAAAGCACAGAAGGTTGTTTAAAGATAATTTTTATTGACTTATGTTCAAATAAATTGCAAATTTAATTTTAAAAAATTTTGAGAAATCAAATGCATAATTGAAAAACTTCATTTGTGCATTGAATTATTGATAGAATTGCATTATTTAAACTTGTTACTTTTAATCGAAGCATTTCTAACGAAAAAAGTGAATCTCGGATTTTGAGAAACGAAGATCGCAATGAGAAGCGGTCCCACTGTTCGAAACGGTTTAAGAATTCGCCATTTTGAAGCGAACCATTTTTTTCGCGAAAGTAGGGTTCATTTTTGCCTTGTTTTCAAAAAACAATAAATGCTGTGTTCTGTTCATTGACCGCGCAAAAAGCATTCGTTTCATTTGTTTCATCCGTGAACCGTTGAAGGGTAAACCATGGCATCGAACGCCGATTCAAACGAGTCAAATTCAAGTTAGTGTCAATTCGGTTCGTTTTCGGTCGCTCATTGTCTGCGGTCGAAGCGAGGTGAACGAACGCATCGCACAGAATGTGATCGAATCTCTTCTTTTTCGACAGTTGATGAATTAAACGAAGAGAGCAAATCGCTATGTTTGCCGCCGAAAGCGAGCGACGACGAGGATCGGTAAGACATTCGTCTCTCTATTCGCGCTTTACATTCGGCACCCGTTTTTCGATTTTCAATTACCAAATTGATTACCGATTTTAGATTTACAAAAACTGAATTTTCTTTTTCTTATATTTATATACATTTAATATTAGTTTTAACTTTATTTTGTGAGTTTTGTTTTTCATTTCTCAATATTCTCGATTCTTTGCATTATTTTTCTTTGTTTCAATATTTGTCAATATTTGTTATCGCTGCGAAACATGTTCTTTCGAATGATGAGATTCACCACGATTCAAATTCGCTATTTTTCATTATTTACTTTTCAATTAATGTTTTCCAACTTAATTTTAATACTCTTTGAAATTTCTAAAATTCTTTCACTTTGAATCGGTCAAATTTCTATTTTTTGCTATCTTTGCACAGTTCTGATTTTCCAGGTTTAAATTGACAATTTGTGGTTGGTTCTGAAAAGTATTTAAAATTCTAATTGTCTGCTTTTTAGCAATTTTTTAAATTCTATAATTAAAAACAATCTCTGTTTAATCCTTTTACAAATTCTTTAACAAATTATGTTATCCATTGTGTTAATCTATTGAAAACAAAAAATAATTAACTTTGTTTTGTTAATCCTTTTTCATTGTCAAAAATTGTCGTAAAACTGATCATATTTAAGTAATGGCAAAATCTCTGTTATACCGCTTACAATATGTTAAAATTTTTTAAATTATGATTAGTTACCGTTCACAATTTTTAACTTATGCTTAACAAATATTTAAGTAATTGACAATTTAAAAAATTATATTTAAAAAATGGGTTTACATCCGAAAGAAATCTACGAGAAGTGAAATGAATGAAACACGTTAAGGTTGAAAATCAAACTGTGTGAAAAGTACGGGGATGTGAGCACTGATCACATTGCCATTGCTGAAGATGGTCGGTCCTGCAAAATGCCAACCAGACGACGATGACGCCAACCGAACGTGAATTCATTGAAACGGTACAGAATTAAATTTAAGGATATGCAGATATTAAAGCCTATTTAAAGTAACGGTAGCTTTTATTTCTATTTAAGGATATTTAAGTAATTGATAAAAATTTTTGGTCAGGCTTTGTGATTAATGGATGACTTCGTATTTAAATACCCTCGCGATAATTAGTAAAATTTAATTGAGCCTATGATCAATTTTTCTAAAATTTTATGGTTTTTACAGCAAACTATTTCTCGGTGGCCTAAGCTGGGACACAAATGAAGGTAAAAAACAAAATTGTAAGTTTATAGTATTATTGACCTTTCTTTAGATGACATTCGCTCTTATTTTTCTAAATATGGGACCGTGGTCGATGTCAGCATAAAATACGATTCAGTCACTGGTAATCCAAGAGGTTTCGGTTTTATAACGTTCGCCGAAGATGATGCTATAGAGAAAGCAAGTTCATTTTTTAAAGAAATGCATCTGATTTGATTTGTGTTTTTTAGGTGCTCAAAAGCGTTCCTCATTCATTGAAGAATAAAGTTATCGATCCGAAGAGAGCTAAATCGCGTCCAATTTGCAAGAAAATATTTGTCGGCGGCGTTGATGCTAATGTCTCAGAGGAAGAAATTAAAAAATATTTTTCAAAGTATGGGAAAGTCGAAGGAATTGAGCTTCCATTCGATCGCCAACGCGGGCGCCGTCGAGAATTTTGTTTTATTATATTTGATACAGAAGAAAGCGCAGACATGGCGTGCAAAGAGCCGAAACAAACAATCGGCGGCCGCGAATGCGATATAAAGAAAGCCCAACCTCAGCCTGTAGCACAGCAGCAAAAGCGAATGCAACAGGCTTCACAGAACTATCAAGGTTATAGTTATGGATATGAAGACGGTAATTATGACGGAGCTGGAGACGGAAGAACTGGTAAACGAAGAAATGATGGTCAAAATCATTGGGGATACAATGGCACTGCGGGATACTACGGTAATCAAGGGTACTACAATCAAGGTTATTATCCATACAATCAGGGATACGACTATTACGGTCAATATGGCTATGGATATGATTATTGGAACTATGGATATGGTTATGGAGGAGATTACAACCAAGGTGGCTCTGGAGAAGGGAGTTATAGTCAACCAAATTCAGGTGATGGTAATTACAGCGCGGGAAGCGGACAATCCTCGCAATCTTCGTCGCACTCACACCATCACGCTGCCTCTTCTGGTAAAGTGGCGTCGAGGAAAAGCACTCCTTCTTCATCAACCTATCATCCTTACCGTAGTTCATCTTCACATTAAGTCACAATCGGCGTATTGCTTAAACCTCCTCACAATGTTTCTATTTAATTTTGTGGTGTGAATTATTTTAAGCACCTCCCCTCTTCAACTTTATGATAAAAGTGTACTAAACACGTTTTTCTGAACGGTCGAATAAAATGTCTATCAGCTGCTTTTTAGATAAATTTTTAAGTCAAAAAATTTAATCAATCGATGGAAGAGATTTTTAAATATCGCCAACTTATTAAGTAACGGAAGTAGAGTAATTAAACAACAGGCAATAATTTGAGTTTATTTGTGGGATAATTTGTTAGGATATCATTTGTTTGTGAAGCGCTACTAAATCTCATTCACAATTTTTTCGCTTTGAATGACCATTGATCGTCCGCTTAGCGAATCTTCTCCGTTAAACTTAATGTTCTTGTCGCTTATGTTAACCCTATCATTATTCGCAATGAGCGAAGCTTGCCGATACGAGATCTTTAAAGATGTGTTTAATTTATTTCAAGATTTACAGTTAATTATCTGCAGTTGAAAATTTGTGCGCTTGATTATTGTTCACAATGAGGTCAGTTTGACAATCTCGAAAGAGGGCAACGTTTATTGCGCACAATTCATATAAAAAAGTTAATTAAAAGCTAATTTAAAAACAGCGCGCAATGTCTAACAAAGCATAAGACGCAGATTTTGAGGGTCATCGATAGAGTGGAAGCGATAAGAGGCAAACTCAGAATTCGAAACACTCGAAACGTGAATATCGCGTTTTTCACTCAAATTGTGTAACTTATCGCACGCCAATAAACGTGATCTCTTTTGCCTAAAATCCACCTTTTTGCGCGATTGAAATGGAAGCAAACATTTTCACTTTTCTAAAGCTAAAGGCGAGAAACGAACAAAGTTTGGCAACTAAGTGAGTGGTAATTCAAGAATTAATTTCAGCGCAATTTTCGACGATAAATTGCTTTATTCGTTTCTGAAAAAGTGCAAAGTTCTGAACGCGGAATTCAAGGTTTGCATTTTTGCTTTCGGAGCGCCGTCGAAAAGCGATAAAGAAGAGAAAAGAAACGAAACGAACGCTGGAAACGAGAAACGAAAGCGAAAGCGGTGCGAAACTGTGTCAAAACGAAAAGAAAGAATCGGTTTTTGGGTCAAAGTTTGAAACGCAAAAAATGCGACTTTCAGCACACAAGCCGAGCGCGGAGAGAGGAGCGTAAGCAGCGGACGCTCCCCAAACGTCACAATCAGCGATTGTTTGTTATGTTTCGCGAAAGAAATTCGAAAGAAAAGTGTGAAAAGTGCGAATTCAGCGAAAGGTGGCAAAAGTGAGCGCAGAGTGCGGCGAAATCGAGTTTCGGTCGTTTGCGCGCAGCGAAATGCTACTTCAAGAAACGAATCGGCAGCAGACACCGCCACCCTCGCAACCGTTGGCGCAACCGACGGTCGCGTCGAATCCGATGCCGCAGCCGAAGAACGATGTGATCGCTAACCTCAGCTATCGCTTCAATCACTTGCGAAGCCACCAAAACGGGTGCGAACAGCGATACGTCGACACATGGGGCAGTCTCGTCGAGAAGTCGCGCCGCGAAACGCAACTGTTGCAACAGCAGTGTCAAAGCAACAGCAGCTCGGCGACCGGCAAGTCGAAAACGCAGAAAGGTGCGGGAAACAGCGGTGCGAATTCGCGCGGAGGCAGCAAACGCAGCAGTTCCGCGTCCAATGCGAGCAGCCACATTGCCAACGTCGCGCCCAACGGCGGCAATCACGAAAACGGCGAGCAAAAGGCCAACAAACTGCCAAAGTTGAACCCAGCCATAAGTAGCACCGCGAAACCGTCTTCACCAGCGACCAATTCATCAGTTCATTCGACTAAATCCGCATCGCCATCGTGTAGTTTGAATTACATCACGAGCCCGAACGCGGATGTCAAACCACAGCCAACGTTACCTTCGACCTCGTCACCGTTAATATCAGCGACATTGTCACCTCCCGTCGAGATAAAACGCGAGAACTTAGATACAACTTATTTTCATTTAAATGCAGACGACTTAAAAGGTCTCAACGATTCTTCGAAAGACATTCCTTTCGATAAATTGTTAGATGATTACTTATCAGACGAATTCGTCGACCAGGAGTACAATGACCCTGAATTTATAACCGAACTGCTGGACGGTTTCGGTAAGGATCTTCCTCAGCCGGTGAGCGTCATTGCAGCGCCTTCCATTGCAAACCATGCCAAAACTCATAATTCCACATTGAGTTCGACAATGAATATAAGTCGGACACAAACGCAATATATGGCCACATATCAAACTCAAGCACACGTCCAACAACAACAGCAACATCAGCAACGCATGCAGACCACTGCAAACATGCAGCAAAGAGCTAATCCACCTTTGAATCAGTTGATAGGACTTCCAAAGAATGCATTTACCAACCAAAATGGATCGCAGCCAAATGGTGTTCAGATGAATCGAGTTTATAATCAGTCTTTACCTCAACAATTCATCGATGAGCAACAACACCAGCAGCAACAATTCCCTCCTACGCTGCGTCAAAGACCACCATCATTCCAGCAACAGCAACAGCGTCATCAGTTATCACAACAAGGCATCATGCAAACACGCCTGCCTAATGTTGCTGCCCAGTCGAATTCAGCAAGCCATTACTCCATGCCATTGTCTGTACAAGTGCCTCACAATAATCAGCCGCAGCCTCCAGCAGCTTCGATCGCCTTAAAGCAGATCGCGGAACAGGCTCAGCAAAAGACTCACACATGGAGCCCGGCTATGGGAAATACAAGTGCCATATCACCACCAATGAACCATCTTTTATTACAACAGCGCCCACTCGCTCCACAAAATCAAGCAAATCCTCAGGTGCAGCAACAACAAACGCAAATGCAGCGACAACCATTGCAACAACAGCAAATGTCTCAGCAGCACCAAATCCAACAACAAAATCACTTCTATACCTTACAGCAGCAATCACAACAGCAACAAATAACAATGAGCACTCAGCAAGCCCAACAAACCCATCCAATGTATTGGCATCCACCACAAACTCAGCAACAACAACAGCAGCAACAACAGCAGAGACCAAATGTTATTCCACCGAGCCATGCTACGCAAGATTATCGTGCTTATTGGCAACAACAGCAGCAACCGCAGCAGCAGGCAAAAAATGGCCCTCAGGGCCACGTCCAGCAACAGGTGATCGCTCAACAGCAGCAACAGCCACAGCAACACTACTTCAACAATTTCAATAACAACTATTTTTAGTGACTTTTTATTCATATTTTAAATGCATTTTTTATGTTTTTAATCACAAAAACAGCGTCTCTGTAATCGAAAGTTTTTAAACGACGAGTGAATCGTGAAAAACTCATGAGTTTTACAAAACGCGTTCGAAAAAATGTAAAATGCAAAAATGTATTTAAAATAATCAAAAACATTAATAAATAAGCGATGAAAAGTTAGTCGCAAAGGTAAAGTTTAGCAGCGAACGCGTGCGCAAACGGCGCTATGCACAAGGCCCTTAGGGGCGGACGCATCCAGACTATCGCATTGAGCGTACAGACAACGAACGCGAATGCATTGCTATTTATTGTGCGTAAAACTCGCCGATATTTTGTGAGCTCTTTTTTATTCGAACACTTTCGCCCGTTTTCGATGAGTTGCGTCCACTCGCAGACAACACTTGTGTGGTGATCGCCCTCAGCGCGCGATGGCCGTCGACATAGCCGTGTGTCGAGCGTTGATTCGACTCGTGCTGCCGTTGATTCTCATTGCGAGTGAGTATTCCGCACTTTCTATTTTCATTCATTCACTGCTTTGCGCTATCGTTTGTTATCACGCCGAAAAAGCGGCGAAAAAACTTTTCGCCTTGTTTTTGTTTACTATTCGCTCACGCATCGCTCGCAAAATTTAGCGAGCCGCTCACGTGACCGGCATTTTCAGCTTCGCATGACGCGCTCACTTTTCCGAGATTGAAGCTTTCAATTTCGAGCGCCGCATCCTCTTCAATCGACAAAGTGGCACTTTATTTACTTAATTGCGATAAATTTTAATCGTGTTTAAAAAGCAATCTGTGCAACTGAAATTCGCTGGTTGGCGAGCGAAGCTGCCAGCAAAAAGCAGATAGTGACGCAATCGTTGCTTCATACTTTCTGGTATGTCGCGCAAGCAGAACGCTTTGCATTTTTGACAATTTCAAAAAATCTGCACAACTAAAACTAATTTTAAGTTTTTCAGCAGCAAAAAATTCGCACAAAAACAAAACGAAGATTTTAATTTCCAAATTTAAAATCGTTTCACGCGAACAACTATTTTGACCGCGAGCGGAGATTGCCAAGCGAGCGCAGCTCATTATCGCGATTAATTGCGGCGAATTAATTTGACAGTGAATAACTATGTTTGCAAACCTTTATGTTTCAATTGTATTCAGCCAAACGTGACTTGCTTTCTGTTTTTGTGCGAAGCGAAACCAATTTAAACATCGCCTTAATTGTGCGTACGATTGTGAAATAAGTGATAAACGAGAATTGTGTGTATCGAAAAGAATTTACTACAGGCCGAGCGCGACTCGAAAGAAAGCGGCGACACTCTTGCGTTGCAATCGAGTAAATTGCGATTGAAAATTGAAAAGCACATTTACGGCAAAAAACATCTCTTCTCAATAAACTTAATTGTATTTGCGGTTTGCGAAAACGGAAACCCTAAACTTTGCTCACCCTTTTAACGGTATTGCTTAGCAGGCAAATGAGAGAAATGTGTTTTCAGGTTTCTCTACAAAGTTTTATGCACCGGAAAACGGACACATGCATTCGTGTTTGCATGTTTGTTCTTCGCTCGACGCGTTTCGTCAAACATTGCACAAGTCGACTTTAATGTCACTCAGATATGCAGGCAATATTCATAATCTGTTGCGACGATTCATTTCAGAGCCATTTTCGCTCGAAATAACAGAGAGCAGAACAACGCTGCGTTCTAACGCTCACTTAACGGATGAAACATTAAGGGTCATTCTTAACGAATGTCAGGAACTTAATCCACCCATTTGTGACCCAATTACTATCTCTTCGCTCTTTTTGATTTCACTCGTAGCTTTTCGCTGTTTAATGCGTTTCTTTCATCATAACAGAGATTGCATGAAAAAAATTTGACGTTCGATGTCTGCTTTACAAATTGCTTTGTGCTCCGCTCTTTCAGCATGACATCTTCAAAATTTCAAAGCCAATCAACGATCTTTCTGTTCTAGCTCGCGATCAATTTGATTTGCGCTTCGCGAAACTAAACTCTCAACTATTGCGACTCGAATCTTATCTCGAAATCGAATATTACCTTGATCTTCTTGATCTTTTTACTATCGAACGATGAAAAGTTGAAGTGTCAATTTCTGGAATGTGTGCGTTTCGGTGATCGATATGTTTATTTACGGACTAAGCTCGTTTATATATTTTACAGCTAAAATGACAAAATACAGCAATGAAGTAAATTTATGTTTGCTTCTTCAGATAAGAAATACTGTAAAATTGGCGAATGAACAGTTTATAATGGCTTTCATTTATTTTCTCTTTGAGTGATAGCAGCTTAATGATAATTTGTTTGCATATTTCATTCGTCTTGCCACGCTAAATTGATTTTAGATTTTTTCTTCACTTCTATTTTACCCAAATTATTAATTAAATTTAATGGAAAATGGATGCAATTGATAAGTGAGAAAGGGGCGTTTCGAGGTAAAACGTATTGCGTATCGAATGTTTGTTTACTCAGTTTCGTCTGACTTTATCATCGCCCTGCCCGTATTCGCATTTTATGCCTCATGTTTTTCCATAAATTGTTTTTTATTGACTAATTGCATATTCGCGCATCGAATAAATCGAAAAGTCACGAAAATTTGTTTTCGACGACACTTGTCGTTTGTGTTGCTATCATTGAGTTGAGCAGTTAAAACCAAAATTGTTTGACCGCAGTCACGACAAACGATTATCAATCATTTTTTGCTTTTCCTCTTTAAACATCTCGCCGTTATTCGCTTTTCACCAACGCTCGCCGATGCATTTCATAATTAACACATTTTCTTTTTCTCGCCATTGTTTTACACGCTTTTTTAAGTGTTAAGCGGGTGTAAATCGCTTTCACGTTCGAAGTGAATTTAAAGTAAGCGCGTTAAAGCGATTATTTTGCAACATTTTTTGTTTACAAACAAACGATTGCTGTCAAAAAGAAAAGCGATTCAGATTTTCGACGCTTTGCGAGCTTAAAAACCGTCGTTTTTGCCACGTTGGCCAACAGAGAGTCTCTTTCACAAGGCGTATTTTATGTTTGTTTTCGGTAAATACACGCCGAAAAAAGCCGAAGGTACTCACATACTCATTCATTAAGCGTGCGTCTTCTTTGTTATTACAGAATTTTCCACTCACAAATTGACATTATGTTTACTTTAAGCTTGTTTTCTGTGTAAACGCTGTATTAAAAAGTACTTTCGATGTTAAAATCTTCAAATGTTGAGCAAATCATTGATTGCAAAAAATGTTCATCAAAAGAAAAACACGATTAAACATAATGTAAAGCAAAATTGTAATAACGTTTATTTCAGGGAAATATCTAAAATACCTAAAACACTTGAATGAGAAACGATTGCTTTTTCAATTTATCTCATGCTTCAAGTGCTTAAAAATTCTCCAGTTTCTCTCTTGAGCAGCTCGTTTAATAAACCGCATTCGAATAGCTTATCATGAAGTTATGCATTTTAATGGGTCAAGTTTTCGAAAGCTCTTTTGCCATGAGGAATTCCTATCAATTTTTAGAAACATACTCCATACGCGTCAAAAAATAACAAATTTTATGCCATTGAGACCTAGTGAACTATTTTTTCAATTTCAACATTGACATTTTTAACACTAAAGCGGCTAAAATTTTGATACATTTTTCGATGAAGTTTTCGCAAAAAGAAGTCAGTTGGACATCTTCAATATGCGACTTTGGCTCGCCTTCTTGCCCATTAGATTTTTTGGTTCTTAATTTCAAATTCTGTTTGAAAAATAATGTAAACACTTTATTTACCTATTAAATGATCAAATGCGACATTTGAAAAAATAGCATTGAAAGCGCTTTTATTTTCGCAAAATTTCATAGTTTCATTTAATTATCATGAGCATGAAGCAAAATGAGTATTGCAGGCTAGAATACAGTGCAATTATTATAAAAAGGAAGGGTGCGACGGAAGATGGTTTTACGTAATGTTCTCATTTAAAATATATTAAATGAAGCTTTTATCAAATTTGGGAAACGATGTTAAAGTGAAACCTTTTAGATTTATCCCTGATCCACTGTGCCAATTAATCTTTTTCTTTTCCATAAAGCACTACCATACAATTGACCCATTAAAATTTCGATGGGCTATCCGTATTACAAGTTATACATTGAGTGCATCCTATCACGGAGTTCTACGGTTTAAGACATCGAGTATATTATAATAGATGCGAAATCATTTCCATAATCGGGTTTTAATACAAACTTAAGTTTTGAAATCTAATTAGCTTTAAACAAAGATGTGCGTTGGAATGCGAATTTCAAAGACTTCACTTTTCAAGCTTCTCGATAAGATAGTCCGAAGTAAGAGTCGGAAAATTTTCAAAACTTCAAAAATGTCGATATGCTGTGAACAATTTGTGGTTAGAAAGCATAAACTTTTCCCGTGCACACTTGACAAATGCCGAGTTATTATAAGCGCTATGGAACCATTACAAAAATTATAAATATAATAAATAGCACAAAATAAATAATTCGTGGACTAAAAAATAAATGAGTGTAGGTCAGTTAGCGAATGATAAAAAACAAATTTTTGCCGGCAAAGATAAATTTAAAGAAATAGATTTCACAAAACTTTTAGAGAAATCTTATTTTTGACGAAATAAATTGATTCAATTTTAATATGTGTATAATTTGATTGTACACCTTTAATTTTGATCGATAATCTGTCAAAATACTCTTCACATCTGTTAATTTTTGTTTTCATTTTTTACTGATTCACTCCTCACTGTTTCATATATTTTCGCTGTATAAATTCATCTGTAAAAAGCAAAGACATTTGATAACAATTGCGTTCCATTTTTATAATTTATCAATTTTTTATGCGATGACAACAAACATTTTATGAGTTTTCGAGTAAAAATGTGAAAAGCAAAAGTGACCCAATTTTTTTGCCGAACATTTCTTGGAGACGCTTTTCTTTGACTTCACTCACTAATTTTCGAGTTACAACCATGTGCTGAATATAAACAAAGAATGATGATTTCTTGCTTTTGTTTGAATCAAATTGAATTATATTCAAGTTTAGCGCGAAATAAAAGTGATTTATTAATGTGATCACACTGTGATCGAGCAGCGAGGAGTGTGAGCGATGAAAGCGCAATAATGCTCGAGAAATAAAGACTTTTTCGTTCTTAATGTGTCAAGCAGCATCTCTTCGACAAGAAAAGCGATCATCTTTTTACTGTGCGCGATGTTAACACATCTCTGCGCTAAAAATTAGGCCATTTGAATACGCTTTAGCAAAAATGTTTTCTCGCGAACGACGACGAACATCTAACTTAAGAAGTGTGTAAAGAGTGAATTTTCTTCGCTTTTAATTGAATCAAATACACATCGTGCTCGCTATACACTCTGTAGTTCGCTATATTTGCTCGCTTCATTCTGCTCGTGACAAATAGCAAATGATTTTGCTTGATCGCAAGTATATAAAAATAACGACGTTTACTTTTTTGCTTTCGTTTTTCTTTGCCATCGAAATTTCTAGCCAAGGCTGAAAACTTTTTCTTGTTTTGCATCATCTAGCGACTAAATATAAGTTAATTTCAAGATTTCATCTAAAAACTCTCTCTAAAATCGATTTCCATCGCAGTTAATCTGCAGAATTTGTAGGCATTAAAACGTGAAAAATATTTTGTTTAATGAACAATAAAATGCGTGAATTATTAACTTTACTTCGATGTGTATAATTAATTAAACTCCTCACAAATGTTTTTCATCGAAACTTCAGAAAATACTGTTTCCATATCCAAACTTTTAAAATTGATAATTCACAGTATCACTCAAATTCAGTTTCTTTTTACTCAAAAGATATTTTGTAAAGCCACATTTCGAAGTTAAATCACGCACCAGACTGAAAAAAATTTTATTTTAAATTTTCTTAGATCATAAATATGCGCGCAACGTTTAATGTCGTTTCGTAAATTGCGAACAGGTTTATATCCAAAAACTTTAAATCAATTAAATCGAATTTTTTCAATGCGAAGCTTATACTATATGTAAATCATTTTGATTTTTGCATTTTTGTACGGTTAAACTTCATTTATGCGCTCATCTAGTTAAATTTTAGGTCCGGGAGAATTTCTTGTTGTTTCTCAATGTTTAATCGTTGAACTCATTTAATATTCAGTAAATTTGGTTGAAATTCACTCGAATTTGTGCTCTTATTAAGCATTTGGTTAGAACAATGCTAATGCTCGAAATACGATTAAGTTTAATAAGATAAAAGTTTGAGTGAACGAATATTCAGCAACAAAAATGGTACGAGTTGAAAAGAGCGTTTCGCTGCACTCATATTTTATTGATTGAAACGCATAATTTTTGAATTAAGCGAAACAGCGTTGCTTTTTTCATACTTTCATCCGAACAGAAGATTCTTATTGTTGTGCATTGAAATAGAGTAAAGCACTTTCTCTTCGATCTGTTTCTTCTCTCAAAGCTGAAACTATTATATATTCATTTTATTCAATCGTCTTTTCTCTTTCTAAACACTCTCAAAACACTTTCAAGCCGTAAATCGCTTTTACATTGTTTTGTCATTGAAACAGCTTCATTTTTTCAACTTTTAGCTCAATCGACACCGAGAGGCCGTAGAAAACTAGTGAGATATGTTCATTCGATAAATAATATTTAGAATGATAAGTGCGAAACACTTAATCATCTTGATCATATTTTTATATTTTACTATCAAAATTGCAATCAAAGAGCGCGATATCAATCCACTTTGTCCAAAAATTATTTCTTTGTGTGCGCAATTCATAGACATAGTAGACAGAGTAATACAATCACAAACAGATAAATAAATAATATGCGATTATTTTGTTTATAAACAAGGAAAAACGACGAAATTAATCAATCGCATAATCACATTCACTTTTGACAGTTTTTTTGAAACCACAACATAAAATCTTTACAATCATCGACAAGCAGTAAACGCTTCTTTCCTCGTCTTTTTAAAATTCAAATTTTCAACTCATTTTTATGTCACAGAGATTTAAAAAACTCAAACCTTAAAACATGAAAATCACTGTGACGCTAATTTATTTTTGATACTCGCAGACATGATTGGTCAGTCCGTAAGTTAAAATTTTTGTGCCAAAGCACACGCCTTAAACTTGTAATCTCAAATTAATGTGCAACTCTTTCGTGCCATTTTAAAGAAAATTTATTTCATAATTGAACTTATACTTTTCGCCCAGAAAATTCGGTCAATAGATCGCCTTCGCTCTATTTTTGGCGCCCTTCGCTAATGATGGTTTAAGATAAAAAAGTTTCATGCAAAGTAATTATCCAACATCATCAGTTTGAGGAAATCATATATCTTTCGGTTAAGGCCATCAAAGAATTTGAAATACGCGTTTTTGCGTATAATCTCTGCGAAAAGTATAGGCGTTTTACTCAAATTTATGATTAAATATTTAATGACTTTTGTCGTCTTTAGAGCTAGAAATTCAAACAAAATTGCATCTACAAATTAAAACTTTTGTCAGCCGCAGATTAAAAAACACAAACACCGAAAAAAAAATTCGCCCCATATGATGTTAATATATAATAATTGAGCAAGCTCTAGCAGTAAAAGCTATTTGAATGATTATTTTTAGAAAACTAAATTAATATTTGAAAATTACAATTCGCAAAAAGCATTTAATTTTCGAAAAAAGTAATTTACTTTTGCAAATATTTCACTATTAAAAGTAATAAAATGCGTACAATGCGAGCACTCGCTTTGCATAAAGAGCAGAAATGGTTTTTATTTCAAAATTTAAAAATTAAATATTTAAATGAATCGATTTAAACTGTTTCACCGATAAAAGCTGATAGCATCGATTTCAGTTTTTTTCTCTGCAACTTATGTAATGTGACAAAAGTTATTTATGTCTTTAAGACTTCTCACCTCTTTTATGTGTTTGCAAATATTTGCAAAGATAAATAGCAAATAAAGAAAATGTTTCTCAACTTTTTTTACTATTAAAACGCTTGTAAAGCGGTGAAAGTTATTGTTATTGTATTATTCAAAACGAAAAAGGTAATAATATTTTATATGAGGAGGGAAGAAGTAAAGAAAGAAAATCAATCTCCATTCTCTCTCTCTCTTCTTTAAACATTAAAGTTTGTGTGTGTTGTGTGTGTGTGTGGCAAAAGGCTAATAACGAGAATATATCGCTGAAATTGCTGCGAGAGATTCGTGCAATTTATTGATCAATAATAATTATTATTGCTTTTTGCTCGCATTTAATTATTATAAAAACACCATTTTCGTTTAAAATTGCAATTTTCTTGCTAATGCCGATGCGGCAGAAAGAAAAGTTATCAGAACGCTTTTGTTCGCTTATTATACGGGTAGCGATGACAAGAGCTAATGAAAAGAGAGCGGAAACACTTCTTATTGCTCGAGGAGATTTTTTCTTTTCTATGACTTTTCTAAAAGAGAAAATACATTTTTCAAAAACTATCAAGTCTTTCTTTGATTTTTTCACCGAAATGAAATTTACAATGTTCTAGGCGCGAAAACTTGTTTATTGTTGAATGATCGAAACTAGAAAGAGATCATACATCATTCGAAATGAAACAAAGAAGTTCTACTTTGCTTCAAAGCATAATCTCTGCCAATCAGAGAGAGAAATGAGCACAACATATGTAACGTTTGTTCGCTGTTTCTCTCTCGAAGGCTGTAATAGAATCATGCTATGATCGAACCTCTCTCTCGCAACGATTTCATATGCTTTAACTACGATTTCGGTCTCTAAAAGTTTCACTTTGTTTCCATCTCTTACGCGGAAGGCGAGCTTTTTCACTGCAATGCATAACCTATAATCAAACCAACGTATTTCTGATGATAAATACGATACGCATATTCAACTTTGTGCACTAGCAATATTTCATAATAGTTTTTTTTTGCTTATTTCTAGCGTCCGTTAAAATTATGATAGATTATGTTATTTGATAGATTATTAAAGCGCAGCGTAAAATCTTGATCTCTATTTCCATAATTTATTACTTCTCAACAATTTTGTTTCTTTGCGCCTTTTCAGTCTGTTAGACATAGACATGGATCATAAACAGAATGATATGATTGCATAAATTTTGACTATAACAATTTATGAACAGCTGTCTAACCTCACAAATTAAAAATGAAATGAAATTGATTTTTCAAAATATTTGAACAATAATTTTCTTCTAAATTAAATATTCTCCAAACTCTTAACGATTTTAAATTAGATCATTAAATTTGACAATCATTGAGAAAGTGGTAAAATTTTTTACATGTTTCATACACACATTTAAGTGTTTCCTCTCTTGAATCACATAATATAGGTTTACTTTTGAAAAAATTGATTTCTTTTTAGATTTGTAGATCGCAGAGTATAAAGACGATTCAACAAAGATATGACTAAAGCCACTGCTTTTCAATTAAACACAGTTGATTTTCACTGAATATACTTGAGTTATGAAGAATTTGTTTTCGTCTTACTTTAATTTTGATTTATTTTCCTTCTAATTTAACCAAATTCAATGAGTGTCGTATTTTAAATGCTTCCTCATTAAGCAATATTCCTTCGAAAATATAGCTTTACTGCTCTTGTTTAGTCATGTTTAAATTTAAACATCAAACATTAAACGCAACAATGTTTTTATTAAACAATCCATGCAAACATTAAATTACTATTAATTACTTTAAATTTTATGATTCCTTCTTACGGGAAAAATCGATGTACAAAAAATTTCTGTTTGAAATTCAATGAAAATATTTATCGCGACTTTTTTGATAACCTTTGAGTAGTACAAAAACTTCCATCTAATTGACTTACTTCTTTTGACATGAGTGTAGAATTTATCTATGGTCTTTCCACTAATACAACACATAAACTACAATATGACGGAATCAGATGATTGATTTGTTAAGAATAAAAATTCATGCAAATAGTTGAAATTCAATAAATTTTGCTTTATAGTACAAGTCATGTCAAAATGTTTCTAGACAAATTTTAATGACATTAAAATAAAAAATTTGTATAAATCAAAGCAAAAAAGTTTTGGTGCTAATGGAAGTCAGAAAACATTTTATCTTTCTATGTTTTTGTAACATTCAATGTTTGCCTATTTTATATTAACACTTTTATTAATTTTTTGTTTTCGACACTTTTTACCAACAATATTTTCTATCGTTTTGTGTTCTATCGTGAATGTACAAGTTGAACTTGAACAAAAATCAAAAAATTTTAATGTTAAATAAAATGATAAAAATATAAAGTAAAAAGTAAAAGTTTGTGTTTTCTCTTTATGTATCATAAGTAGGGCTCCAAATATATGTGGTACTATTTTTCATTTTTAGCAAATATTATTTAAATAAATGAATTATAATATATAGCCATGTATTTTCCAAGATTATCATGCAAAAAAGATGTTCGATTGTCACATAAAATAGACTCATACATCGAAAAAGATCTTTCGATGTCAACTGTCATCAAAGGTGCGAAAACACCTTTCGATTTATGTTCAAAATTTTTTCTTCAGACATAAAATCAAAAAGATTCGCATTTTTCTTAAGTGAATTCTCCAATTTTTGCAAAGGTCCTTAAAGTTTGACCTAACTTCATTCAAAATATTTAGCTCTATGGGAGATAATCCAGTATATTCCAGTCTTAAATATTAAAGCAAAATTCATTTCTATAAATAGAAATATGTATGTGGACAATTTAACAACACTAAAAGAATGTGAAAATTTAATTTTTTATCAATCGATTTATTTTATCAAAAAATTAAGATGACAAAGTTTTTGCAATTTCATTTATAAATTATGTGATTTATGTGATTGTTTATGTTATATATCAACGTCTGATTTTTATATTCTTTTATTATGTTCTCGTCTCATTTCTATTATTTACAAATTATGTGATCACATAAATTTGGAGCCTTAATCATAAGGTGCAAAAAGGCCACGTTTTCTTCTCAATCCTAAATTCCATTTAGTCTCATTCATAAGCTTTTGTCCACTCTTTCTATAATTTTTTCGCCAAATTTCAAACAAATTTTTCTAGACGATTTTAAATTTTTTGTTTTGAATTGATGTGCCTAAACTTTCTTTGAATAAACCATAAATATTTTCAATTAGCTTCCCTGTGGAAAAACCAGAAACGTTTTTAAATTGAATTAAATTTTTTTAACTCAACAGTAGATTTTTCTCTTACAAGGAACCCATTCGAATGGTTCCAGAGCTTTTCTTTCAAAAGTTTTCCCTAACAAAAATACAAATTCAGCTCGTGCGAAGTTTTATTCACGTATGAACTTTTTAGTTAAGTCTATGGGGGAAAATTGTGTTTTTAATAGCTTTGGAGCAATTCGAATGGGTTCCTAGTTAGAATGGGAAAAATTTTTCGAGCCTATCTCACATTTTTATTGGAAACTTTTATATTAAAACATTCCGGCAAAACTCGGACAATGGTTTCATGGAAGTGAAAGTTTTAATTTTCGATCGAATTTGTTTTGAAACGATCACTTCTGAACGCCAAGTGTAATACTTTGTGCAAATTCAGTTTTCAGATTTTATATAGCATTTCATCAATGAATCAATATTTTAACATGTAATTCTAATGTAAAATTAATATAGCTCATTATTTCGTTTAACCACAGGGAGTTTTATTTTTAAATTATTCTTATAGAAAGAATGAGTCGAATCAAATTCAAAATAAAGCAACGGAAGCATGAAGTTGTGGAATGAATGAAAACTATTAGAATTTAATCATAATTATTTGGCTGTGATTGATTTCGCTTTTGTTAATTATATTAATGAGATCAGAATCAGCTCAGGATTTAAAAAATGAGAATGTGTTATCAATTACTGGACATAAACGAATACAAATAGTGTGATGCAACTCACAACTAGCTAGTAATCAATTGTCATTTTAATTAAATATTAAAATTGCTTTGTCAAACTGCTATTTTTGCGTAAATGCGTTTACGTTTGAATTGTATTCAGAAAGGCAGAGTCATTGTCTCTCCCAATAATTAACTTTATATATTAGAAAATAATGTTTATTGAAGTGATTAAATGCATCGTAAGACTCGTTACGCTGTTTCGCAGCACAAAGACTACATAATTGATGATTTTCTATACGCTCAGCATTTGCGGAGAAGTTTTAATGTTTCCGCGAAAGCATATACAGTTTCGAACACGAAAGCATTAAAGAGTGTAAAACTTCATAAGCTTTTATCGCAAAACGCGATAAAATTCAATCATATTTCAAACCGAGATCAATTTTCGAAGCAAACTGAAATTATTTTGAATTTTTAAATAACTGGAGAGAATTGTTACTTCTTTGAATATTTTGTAAAAATGGAATCCACGAAACGACGTTTGTTTGTTTAGAGACATTATGTTGAAAAACATTTTCAAACTTCATCAGATAAAATATTACTCGCTTGAATCACTTGTATTAGCTTCAAATACTACATCATTATTTTCTATCATTTCATTGCTGATAAAGATTAGGCAACATTGTTTAAAATTACTCAAGATTATTTCATTAAATGAGCATGATTATTGAATTAAATTCATCTCTGAAGAAGAATATAATGAAATTTGATTATTTCTAAATAGAATTCATTCAGAACTTCTCATTTTAAATTGTTAAATTTAAATAATTGTTTCAAAAATTTATCTTGGATTAATTATATTTAGTTTCGCTGTATTATTGTGTTCAAATTGACTGAATTTGTGAAAAAGTTCTTTAATTTCAATTAATAGTCAATTAAGAGTCAAACAAATGAAAATATTCATTAAGTAAAAAGATAAAAGCATAGTTTTAAATTAATAATTTTATTTATTTTGGCATCGCTATTTTACTTTAATTCGAAGCTAAAATATATCCAATTTAGTTCGGCTTTCTTAGTTAAATCAATTTAATTTATTTATGCAATTTAATTAACTGTTTTTGTAAGATGTTCTTGCCATCAGCGCTGTCATTCATATTTTATTTTAAAAAACTGCTTCGGAAACGTGCTGCATGAACTTGAACTCTAAGAAATTAATATTTTCATCAATCCATAATGGTGCCAATTTAGAAATCGATTTCTCTTGATTGCGAGCAGGTTCAAAAGAGATTAATAAGTTCATTCTTACATTTGATATATCAAATAGTTTATTCGCTTCATTTCTGTAAATCTACGAACTGTTTTTCACATTCTACACAAGTTACGTCTGACAATTTAATCTTGTTCCGTCATGATTTATTTTATCTTATTCACTCTTATTCTATCAACAAAAACTCTATTATTAAGCGATTTGAAAAATTGAGCCTCGACAATTTTATCGAATTAACTTTTCAACAAACTTTCATTAAAAAATTAAACCTGAAAAATGTGAAAAGCAGCGCAAATTTTCAACTTACGATCGTAAATACTTGTACCATTTCCCCACTTCTTACTTCAAAATGAAATAAATCGATCGAATCTTTCTTTCAGGAAGTGAAAAAAGCATTTTTGGCAAAGATGTTAACTCATTCAACTTATTGATTAAGCATTACTTACTTAATTTACTTCCTACACGAATATGATTTGAAATTACAGTGCGAGTCATAAAGATAGTTACTATAAATTTTAAATGAATAACTCTGAGCACAGTCGAACTTGCTTTTTAATGCTTTATT
>NCKU01001985.1:0-21418 GCA_003675995.1 Dinothrombium tinctorium
AATTATTTAATTGACAATGTGAACTTGATTAGACAAACACTCATTGTTACAGATAAAATTGAATAAGCTAATCTATTCACGTATAGATACAATTTTTTAATAGTGATTTCATTTCTTAAGTGAAAATATTATCAAATCTTTGCAATCAAACTCAACTCGAGTATTTAAAAGCATTTGTACTTTTGGTAACATCAAATGGAAGCACTTGGTTTTTGTGTAAAAAGTGAAACATTACAAGAAGATGTGATAAAAATTGCTAGACATGTAAGACCAGAATGGAAACATTGTGAGATAGGACTTAAGTTGTTCACTAATGGCCTTACTAATCAGTTAATTGGTTGCTACAAGGATAATGAAGCAGAAGCAATGATATTGATCAGAGTATATGGCGAGAATACACATTTTTTCATGGATCGTAAAAAGGAAATACGTAATATGATTCTAATGCATAAAGCAGGCCTTCTTCCACCTATTTATTGCTTATTTGAAAACGGTATTTGTTACGGTTACATTCCGGGAGAAATATTGAACCTAAATTTGGCTCAACAACCTGGAATATGCGAGAAGATTGCTGAAAATCTAGCTCTCTTTCATAAGCTTAGAGATAATTTTGATTCATATAATCGCGAACCCTGTCTGTTTAAAACTTTAAGACAATTTTGGAATCTTATTCCTGATGAATATGACGCGTAAGTATAGCTCAATGAAAAAGCATTTACAATTTTCATTTTAGAAGTAGCTGCATTCCAAACAAAAAAGAATTATTTCAAGAAATTAATTTTTTGGAGCGATATCTATCTGATTTAGAATCTCCCATTGTATTCTGTCACAATGATATATGCTTTCAAAATATTATCGTAAATGAGCGCGGAGATATAACCTTTATCGATGTGGAACATGCCGATTTTAATTATCAAGCATTCGACATCGCAAATTATCTTTATCCCAGCAGTTTTACCGAGCGCGAAAAGAACAAGTCGAGCTTATATTTTACTAAAGAGTTTCAAATGAAATGGCTTAAAAATTATTTATTGACATGGAATCGATTAAATGATAAAAATGCTGAATGCGAAATGATCGACAAGCAAGTCGAAAAGCTTTATGAACAAGCAAGTAAATTTTCACTAGCCGCTTTTCTTCAATGGGGCTTTTGGGCACTGATTCAATCGAAGTATTCGAAAATAAATTTTAGCTTTTTTCAGTATGCCGAGTACCGTATTCAAGAGTATTTTCATCTAAAAAACAATTTCTTGCGACTGTAGATCGAAAATATGAACTGGATGAGCTTTTGCAATAATATTGAGATTATATTTTTGAAAATTGCAAATTAATTTTAGCATTTTCCTCGTATTTTTAAATGATGCACATTTTTTTACTAAAAACATTGATTATGACTTTTTGGTAGAAGAAATAAATGTACTCCAACGCTCGTGTCAAAAGGTGCTCGTGCTGGATAAAAAAAACTATTAAATTGAGGCTATCCAATCGTCTTCATTCAAAATGATGTCGGATGGAGAAACATCATTGTTAACATGAACAACTTTCATTGATCTTCAATACGCTAAATTCATTTATAAAGCACTTGACATAGATAGTTTTTCTTTAGACATCATTTCGGTTCCGTAAAATGTAACCAGGGAGTGAATTTATTTCGATGAATAACAAATGAATGGCTAAGAAATAAGTACCTAGCAAGTGATCTCTTAAATAAAAAGAAAGTGAATAATGAAATAAAAAATTGAAAATCAATTCGAAAAGCTTTGCAAGAAAAAATGTAAATTTTCATGCAATTTTTGAGCATTGTAACAATCAAAAATAATTCTAATTTTTTAGATTAGCATTGTATTCGGGAATATTTTAATTTTAAAAAAGCATTTTCTTGATACTTTTATTTGAAAATTACCATTGGAAATCTTGTAAACTATCTACCTGTCTATCTATTTAATTTTAAAACTATTCAATTTAAGTACTTGGCATTATTGAATGCAAATTTATTAACTTTTCAATAAATAGTATTGGTATTTATTAAATTTTAGATGCGTTAAAATCAGAAAAACACAACTAATTATGAAAGTACATAATTTCAATTTATTAATGTAGATTGACTTAGCTTTATATCTTTCTTTCCGTAAGATCATTTAGATGATCTTTCTTAAATTGAATTAGAGTAAGATTTCGAAGGATGCTAAATTTTTATTTGTTCACGGGAGGGGTCTACGTAGAAAAGATTAGAATAAATTAACGGTAATGATAAAAGTTTTATTTAATTTTTTTTCACAAAAATTCTAGAGAATTAAAAGTAGTTGGTCTACGAAATCTGGGTCAAATCGCAAATGGTGGTCGATTAATGTGAGACCAGCAAAACTAAAATTACGCTCACTGATGAGTTTCGTCGCATTTATTGTTGCCATAAACTCGGCCTTGACCGACAATCGTAAATTTTTTTAATCATGATGAGAATGCGAATAGGAATGGTAGGAAATGGAACGGAGGCTGTGATAATGGGAATGAGTTTTGATTCTCATGCAAACTCATTTAATTAGAATTTATTTGATTTTAAAAAATCACTAAAGTTTGATACTTGCAAGATTGAGCTATGCATCATGCAAACGCGAATGTGCAAATATTTTCAGGCACATCTCTAGTTTCTGCATACTTAGAGAAGATAAGAATTTATAAAGAAAGTAATTTTACTGATGTGTGTTTGTTTAAATTTAATGAAATTATGAAGCCCATATCATTTTGAAATTCAATGTTTAATCTTTCAGTAATTTGATAGTATTGTGGAAATTTTAGCAGAAAATGAATCAAAATTTTAATTTAATGAGCGAAAATAGATTTTTAAAGATCGGCAGTTTAATTTAAAAAATTGAATAATTCGGATTTAGATTAAAGAGGATCCTGAGAACGGAGACACTGATATTTTAAGAAGCATTAAAACTGAAAAAAGTGAATGAGTACGCATTTCCGTACGTAAGATCGCGATCTAAAAAAAGTTTGCGGTAAAGCAAAGCATGCAATGAACCGAACGGAACAGCAATGAAAGCATTTGCGTGAATCGGAGATAAAGCATCAGTGGCGAATGAAAGCGATCATTTGCATCTGTGCAGTAAACACTCATTTCCACCATCGATTGATTTTTCATCGCTCTGCTCACTGTCTGCGAGCAGAGAAAAGAGTGAGTGCAAGTGGCGTGATCTCGAAACACCAGCATTTTCGGTGCCACGCTTCTTTTCACTACTTTAGTTTTCAATGGAAAAGCTGTGCGTCTATGTAAAAAGTGAGATGCTGCACGAGGATGCCTTGAACATTGCTCGACACGTTAAAAGTGAATGGAAAGAGAGTAAAATTCATTTAAAAGTGTTCACCGACGGTATCACAAATCGTTTGGTCGGTTGTTACACGGATGAGAAACCGGAAGAAATGATCTTGATAAGAGTGTACGGCGAGAATACGCATTTATTCATCGATCGCCAAATGGAAATACGTAATATGATACTGATGAATAAAGCTGGCATCAATCCACCGCTTTATTGTATATTCGAAAACGGTATTTGTTACGGTTACACTCCTGGCCAAGTTTTAGACGAAAATTTAGTTCGACAGCCGGCCGTGTGTAAAATGATTGCCGAGAGGTTAGCTTTTATGCACAAATTGACGGTTGAAAATGATTCGCGTGATCTCGAACCTTGTCTATTCAAAATTTTAAGACGTTATTTGGATCTCATTCCTGATGGAAGTGAAATGTGATTACATGTTTATTTATGCCTAATTGATAAGTTTTCATATTTTCTTGTAGAAACAATCGCATTCCAAACAAACAGCACTTAAATCGTGAAGTTAACCTATTAGAAAAGCATTTGTCAAATTTAGGCTCTCCAATTGTTTTCTGTCACAACGATCTGCTCTTGAAAAACATCGTTTTAAACAAATGCAACGGTGTAACTTTCATCGATTTTGAATACGCCGATTTTAATTATCAAGCGTTTGATATCGGTAATCACTTTTGCGAGTTCGCTGGTGTCGAAAAGTACACGCCGAGCTTGTATCCGAACAAAGAGTTTCAAATTAAGTGGCTCAAAAATTATATCGTTGTGTGGAATCGTTTAAATAACGAAAACAAAACGGATGAAATGATCGAGGAACAAATTGAAAAGCTTTACGATCAAGTAAATAAATTTTCGCTGGCCGCACATATGTTTTGGGGTCTTTGGGCGTTGATTCAAGCAAGGCATTCGAAATTAAATTTCAATTATTTAAGTTACGCTGAGCAACGTATTCAAGAGTATTTTCATCGTAAAAAACAATTTCTTGAAAATGAAGATTGAATGAAAATATGAATTAAAATTGCAAATATTGTTTTATCATATGTTCAAAACATTTTTATTATATTATTTCGATGAATTAAATAAAGTTGAATTTTTAAATCCTTTTTTATAGCTTCGATCGAAATTGCTTACTAATCACTTTATAAAATCAAAATAAAGAAATGTTTGACCGCTGAGCTTTTATTTTTCATTGAGATTCAGAAATATTCCAAATCAACTTTTTTTTATAAAACTTTAAATTTTTAACTTAATTGAAATTAAAAATTTTTACTATAATTTAATTATTAAACGACTTTTGATATGGCTAATAAATTATATTTTAAAACTCTAAATGAGATTTGAGATTGAGATTTAACGATATTTCTTAGGAAAATTATTTTCAAACAAAAAATTATTTATAGCTCTTGCCAAAGCGAGTGACATAGGGAAAGAGGCCAATATTCAGAAGTGACGAAGGGTCATTTTCGAGTTTCATAAAATGAATCTAGTTTCACCTCTTTACACGCAAATTCATTATTCGCGATAATCCCACAACACATTTTCTCTGTATAAAAGAATGACGTGTAAATTCCATTCTTCTGATTAAATGACAGATTATAAACGAATTTTTGAAAAGGTCAAGTGATGGAATTTTATTTGCGTTGTATGTAAAAATAAATGTTTTCATGTCAATGTTTGACTTTTTTTTGTTTATAAAAACGCCGTTTATATTAATATTTATTGTATTTGGGGAGATATTATATCTTTTAGCTTACATACTCTACTATACATAATAAAAAAAAATTGAGAGATTTACATGTTCACTATCAGTATCTAAACCGTTAATAATAATTTTCATATGTATAAAATTTTTTTAATTATTGACGTTTGATGCGCTTTTTCGTGCTTGGAAAATGGAAAATTAAAAGTAAGTTTCGACTCACTTTATGAATACTTTCTATTGGTACAATTTAAAAAATCATTAATTTTATCTCTTGCAAATTTACTCAACTCTGCTTTTGTGAAAAATTTTCATAGTTTGCGTTTCAATTTACATTTATTTGTTGAATCAAAATGAAGTAACGAAAAGAAAAATCCATTTTCAAGTAAACGTCTTTAGCACATTAATCAGTATCGCTTATTTATAGAGATAAGAACAAACTTTTAATGAATTGTCTGCAGACAGATAAAAATTGAAATCTAAATACTCTAAACGAATACTTCTTTTAAACTGTAATATGTTTGTTCTCAGAAATTAATTTGGGCTTGATTCAAAACCAAAAAGCGATCTGTTTAAATTTCAACTTTTTCGACTTAAAATTTTTAAAATTGTGGCAATTGAGAGTTTTGCACGCATTAGCCAAAAATATTACGCATCAGCATATTTCGCTCAATGCGAATGCAATAAACTCATATTGATTTGCGATCACTTTTCACTTATCATAAAAATGTCACGAATCATTCACAAGCGCTGTTTACGTGAAAGAAAATTTTCAAATACCATTTTATTGTAATTTAATTTGAAATGAATACAGTTGTTAGTTTTGAGTTACTGTTCGCATAAAACGACAAAAGTTAAACATTTTATCTTGTTTGCGAAATGGGTGAAATGAATGTACACATAGAGCAAAGCTATTTCTCTTCACACCATTCATTCTCTTTGCGCACCTGTTCCTCCTCAGCGGGTGTGAAATCATTCTTAATGTTGAACGTTTTCCTTATCTCTTCTGGGGTTTTGCCTTTCACCATATTTGCTACCGTTTTGCAAGTCACATCGAGCAAACCTTTAATATCTAAGTAATTTGCTGCCTGCAAACGAAATGAGAAAGCGATCAATATACGATGTCAATGAGAAATACATGCACCTATCATTGCGAATACTTACGAGAATTAGTTCGAAAAGCGTGCCCTGATCCACTTTCAAGAAATCGGCATCCCAGGAACTGATATCGTCTGCACGCTTCTCTTTGTTCTCGTCATCTTCAGGCGGCGGCGGATCATCCTTATGGTAAGTGGCCCATTGAATAACTTTCTTCAAGATAGTCGAATTAACGTTGGGAAGTGGCACGGCCTCGTCGTCGTCCTCATCCATTCCGAGGTCTTCGAGCATTGTCTTTATGGTGACCGACGCTTTCGCGATCTCGACGTCCACTTCGAATATCTCGTTATCGCTGCTTTTCAATTTGATGTTAGGCATTTTGCTTCGCTTTGTACTGCTTTCTATCCGCGTCCGGATTCAGAAGTGAAACTAATCGTTAACAAACGAAATGAAAAGACTTTCCAATGTTTTCGCGAATCGACTGCAATCACCAATTGATTATTCTCGGGGTCTGTACACTTATTGCGCTCTTATATGCTGCGTAATTATCAAGTTGTTTGGCTACGAGTAAAAGTTAATATTCGGGCTTTAAATAGTTGCTCTCGGGTATTTAAATGTTTTTCTTCGATTTTCTGCGAAAATAAATCAAAATTTGAAAGTAATTTTGCGAATAACAAATAACAAAATTTCAATTTTAGTAAACTACTGACTTGACTTTAAGCGAAGTCCCAATTTTTAAACTGACCAATGAGAAGCGAGCGGCGAAAGAATTAAAAGCGAGCGGTTATTTTACGTTTGCTTTTTTTCGCGAAAAATACGAATTCGAAATTTAAGAAAACGAGTATTTTCTCGCTTTGAAACAATGTCGAAAAGCAATGTTTTAGTCGAACGACGAACGAATGAATGCGCGAAGCAAAGCGAGAGTCGAACCAACGATCGAAATGAAAAGTGGAAAGCGAACAAATGCTCGATCGCTGTGCGCGCGTTAAAATCCGCAGTTTGGTTGCATTCGCAAACACCGGATTCCGAATTTACACTTTGTTCGTCGAATGATTATTTCGGTCAACATTTGAATAGCAACTGTCAATGTATCGCTCCGATCACCGTGCGTTTCACTATCGGCTGCAATTACTATCAACTGTTTCTCTTAAAATTGAAACAATTCAATGCATCAATAATTGGCGAAGAAAATAAATCCGCTCTCATCGAGTCCACACTTAAATGTGGAAGTAGTGTTCAAAGCGAATCTGAAAGCACAGAATCGAGTGAACCGTCGACTACATCTCCGCATTCGAATGTAGAAGCGAACAAACCGAGTAAATATGAAAGTCAATTTTATTCGTTTTACGTTAACAATGATCGTTTAAACAAACTTTTGGAACCTCTTAAAATGGCTATTAATTCGTGGGAAGAAGCGATCAGCTTTCAGAAAAATATTGACAGCAATTTGCTCGTCAAATTGAATATTGCTTATAATTTAATTGCTAGTTTTTACGCATTCGAATGCTACGGTTTTGTTAAATATCAATTAAAAGCCGCAAAACTTTTACTCGATTTATGTCCATTTTTAATTGATCAACGCGAAGTTCAACTTCACGCTTATTATCTCATAATTAAAGTGCATCTAGAAAATGGATTATTAAATAAAGCTAAATGGTACTTACATAAAGCAGAAAGTTTGGCACAAAAATTAAAGAATCAATCATACGAATCTATGCTTATACTTTTAGCAAAATACGAAATCGCACTTTATTCTGGTAATGGAGAAGAATATGCTGAAGAATTGAACAAATTTATTCAATCTGATTATCTGCAGAAGATGACTCTCAATCGATATTATTTAAAGGGATTAGCACTCTTCTTAGCTTCACAGTATCCATCGACAGTATATAAATTTTCTCAAACTTTTCAAGAATTTTTAGAACCCATTCAAATTGCTATTTGTATTTTAAAACGCTGGCATAGAGCGTGTTTTCCTTCGAGTGATCAGAAGAAACGAGAAGACAACAATGAATCAGATCCTATATGGTATAGATTTGCAGTTTGTAATTTTGCTCTCAAAGCATACAAGTCTGCCATTACATTTTACGTTAATGTGGGAATTCTTCACGATCTTGCCTTCGTTCACAATGGATTGTTGAAAATTGGACGAAGAAACTGCTTCATTCGCTGGTATGTTATTTATCAGTATTTCACTGATTTAACTATTGATTTTTTCGACAGGATTATTTATCTTTTAACATCAGCAGCAGAGATCGATTCAATTTGCGATAAAAGAAAGTCATCATTAGAAAAATTGAATGCCTGCTCACTTTTGTTTACAAAGTATTCAACTTATTCAAGTTGTCAAATGCCTCCATCTGAAACAGATGAATCTTTATTGAAGTCGTGGAGTGGGTTTCCAAGAGATGAATTAGACAGTGATATCAATATAATAATGCCATCACCTCCACGTTTTTCAAGCTTTACAGCAGATGAATGTGCTCATGATGCCAAACTGACTTTATTAGACTTGAAGCAACTTTTGTTGAAACGCGGTAACACTGACTCTCCTAACAGCGAAAACGAATATGATGATGTTTTTGTAAAATCTGAAACACTAAATGAGATTGGTGATGATGATTTTATTATGAATGTTTTCTATCAGCACCAACTATACTTGAATTTCACAGTTTTTCAGGATGTTTCTAAAGAAAATATTGTGTCTAAGCTTGAAAATATGCAAACTAAATTACTTCAAAAGGTTTGCGAAATTTATTTAAAAAACATTTGCGATATATTCTCAATTGAGAAGAAGGATATACACATATCATTAGGATGTTTATTTGGATTGATATTAGAGCTAAAAGTTTGCAATTATCTTGTTGGTTCTTATTTGGCTCATGAAAATTTTGATTTTGCCATCACTTTATGCGAAAAAATATTGCCAAAAATTAATCTATTCCCGTTTGGAATCGAAATGAAAACTTTAATTGCTAATTTACTAGTTAAATATGTAGATGCAAAATTTCAGTCGCTGAAGCAACAATCATCGGTTCTCGAATACGATGTTACAGCTATGGATGAATTGTGCAAAAATGGCGATTTTTACACATGTAAGACACCATCACCGAAAGCGAAAACGAAAACACTAGTTCCAAAAGCTCCAAAAGGGAAAGTGGAATATAAAATGGAAGAATTCAAAGATTACTTTGATAAATTCTCAAAAGCGGTAGCAGATCAAAACAAGACAGCAGCAAAAAGCAAATCAAAAACAAATTCGAAAAGTCGTTTTACTTCAAAATTAGAAAGCATGAAACTTTCCGAAAGCAGTGAACACTCAAATTCATTGGATGATATTTCTAGACTGGACGCCATCCTCAGCTCTAAGAAGTCAGCCAGTAAACGACGCGCTTTGCGATCATATTCGCAAGCGCCTATTAAAACGATCGTTAAAACTCGCTCAAAAACAGTTACAGAATTAACAGTTGAAAATGTCAACAATGAAAACAAAGTCCCGAATATGACGCCAACAAGTATGACTCAAAGAAGAAAAATAATTTTCGATAAAATTAAAACAATTGATGATTGTAAAGAACTACTTATAACCTTGTTGCATTTCTTCGGCAATCATCCGCCATCAAAGTTATACACCGATATTCAATTTATTTTGTTTAAGTTAAGCTCTCTGTGTAAAAATAACTGTTTGGCATCCGCATATCATTTATCTGAATCAACAACAGCTTCTTCAGTAAGATATCGCAATTTAATACTTTCAGAAAAGAAAAAGAAAAACAATTTAAAAACACCATTAAGCTTGCTCACTTTCGAATTCAATCCTGAGTTTGACACTGATCTAAAAGCGATGGAATCGTTTCTTAATGAGCTTCCTTCTTCTTGGAGAATTTGCCAGCTACATGCAGTTAGCAATAAAACCCCAATTCCTGATCTTTATATAAGTCGCTATCAAAAAGGAAAAAATCCTTTGATACTGAAGATAAAAGGAAACTCGGCAAAGGTTTGTCACTATTAGAAGTTGATTTATCTTTAATTGGACTTATTTTCTAGTTCACAAAAGACTTCATGTCTGAATTCTATGAAATAATTGAGCTATCGAACGCATCGATTGCGAATAAAGAAGTGAAAACATTTTGGAGAGTTCGAATTGCATTAGACAATCGATTTAAGCTTTTGATGCAAAGTGTTGATGAAAAATGGTTTGGTCCTATGAAAGGAATATTTATGGGAGAGGTCGAGGACGAAGAATTCCGCGAGATGTGTTTATTATTGAAGAATAAAATCGTTAATTCAATGAATGGAATCGAAGTTCGGGACGGAGCGCTTCTTGATTTATTTGTTGAATCATTTGCTTTGCTCTCAAGTGAAGAGTTCCAAGCAGCAATGAGTCTAGTTTTTGGAGTGAACGAAATTAGCAAAAGTTGTTATGAGGAATGTGAGGCCATTTTTCACAAATTTCACCCACTTGATGAGAAGACTGCTATTTTTGAGAAAATAAAAACAGCACCATTGGCTTTAATCGTGAACAAGCCTCTAATAAGCTTTCCATTTGAATCCTTACCAACAATAGTCACTCTTAAACAAGAAGTTTTTAGAATACCTTCTGTTCGATTTTTGTCAACGCTATATACCACTTTCAAATCTCAAGCTTCTTTTTCGAAAGGAATTGACGCTAAGAGTGTATATTATTTGTTGAATCCTTCCAACAATTTGGCAAAGACAGAGAATCACTTTAAAGAGAAATTCAAAAAACAAGATGGGTGGCAAGGAGTAATTGGATCACCTCCTGAAATGCAAGATCTTAAATTTGGATTGGAAAACAAGGACTTGTATATATACTTTGGTCACGGCGCTGGTTTAAATTATTATAGATCGATACCAGACAGCTTAGAAGGCGCTTCAATAAAGTGTAGCTCACTTGTGATTGGATGTTGCAGCGGAAAATTATTCTGCGACGGGAGTGAAGCTGAACCTTATGGAATACCTTTTAGGTTTATAATGAACGGTTCACCCTGTTATTTGGGTATATTGTGGGACGTCACCGATCGAGATATCGACCGATTCGCTGATAAACTGCTTTCGGAATGGCTGCCAAATTGGGACGCAAGTAATTCATGTAAAACTGAATCGTTGTGCCGCGCAGTTTTACGATCTCGAAATACTTGTAAATTAACTTATTTAATTGGAGCTGCGCCTGTGGTATATGGATTACCTATTTCTGTAATGAAATTGTAAGATTTGATTTTGATAACAAATTTTTAAAGTTTTTTTTTAATTATTCAATAAGTAAAACATTTGGTATCGAACATTTATCGAGTGTTTAAATTATGAATCGAAAAAATTAAAAACTTCTAACCAATTTGCATAATCAACAATTACTAACGAGTTTAATTATTTTCAAAAATCGCTTTTGAATCGATTTTCACCATCACTTTTGATTGCTATAATTTCTGTGCTATAATGTCTGAGCAGGATAACACTGTTATCATCTAAAATATAAGATAAGATCCATATTTACTTAATGAAACGTTTTATATTACTTTGCTCGGCTCCTAACAAGTTTCTTATCTTGCAAGATAATATACAAACTTATGTTGTAGTTTGTCTTTTTTCGCCTGCTGACTTAAATCCGCGAAAAAATGTATTTGTGAGAGTAGACTAATCGGCGAGATAGTGACTTTGAAAAGAGAGTCGATCACCAACAAAACAATTTATAAATTTCTATAAAATTATCCTAGTTTGATCATTCAATTACCGCAAAGTTAAATATTGAAATCATGAAAGTAAAGTAAAGTGAGAGGAAAAAAATTAATTTTAAGTGAAATTGCTAGCGAATAGCGAACATTCGAACGAGTCGCATTCGTTGCATGTTTTCAAAGTTGGTCGAATAGTTTGTAAAATGGAAAAATCAAGTAAACGATTGAAAACAGAGAATGAATCGTGTTTTTATTTTGAAAGTGATGGAAGTGAGAACGAATTAAAAAGTGAAATCGAGCGCTTACATTCAGAGAATCGGAGGTATAGAGAAGAGAATGATTCGCTAAGAAGTGAAAATGAAATTTTGAAAGCGAACTTGTCTCGAATGGAAATCGAATGTAATAGAAAAGAGGAAAGCTTTCATTTTCAGATTGATTTGAATAGTTTACAATTGATGAGCGATTCTGAACTCAGGTAATTTCGATTCAAAACGAATTGTGAATGTTTGAAGCATTTGATTGATTGAGTTTGATTTCAGAGAGAAATTTGAAAAGTTTAAAAATTCGTTTGAAACGATACTTTATTGTTATCCGGTCACATTTGGTAAGATAGCCAAAGAGTTAAAATTGCTGCTCCAACGACTTTCACATCCTTCTTTTAACAATTTTATTGGTTTATTCAACTTTGAGAAATTGAGGTAAAGAACTGTTTTCATTTATAATTTTGGTTCATTCATTTATTTTAATCGCAGTAAACAACTTGAATATTTCAAGTTCGCCGATGATTTATATTGGATCGATCCTGAAGCGTACGCTTCTCTTGTCAAAGATCTAATCGTTGCAAATGAAGAAGGATTCACATGCGAAAAAGCCATTCGTTTCGAAGGAACAAGTCATCTGGTAGATGGTTATTTCTCTTCTTTAAGCAACAGCGTTGTTTTGCAACTATTTTCAAAATTTGAAATTTCTGAGCTTCTGAAATTCCGTTTGATGTCGAAGCGGTTGAAAGAATTAAGCGACTTTCAATTGAAAAAACGGAAATCTTTGCAACTGTTTGGATCACCCTCTTGTATGCAACTTAATTTTCTGTTCGATTTCTTTGAAAGCCTCGAATCATTGGAGTTGAAAAAGTTCAAATTATCGCTCGATGTCGTTCTGTGCATCTTGAAATGCAAGAAAATAAACTTGAAGCATTTAGGCTTTGAAAGAGCTCACAAAAGTGCTCAAAACAAATATGTGGAGCCTGAACAATTTCGTGCGTTAGAACAGTGCTTTCCTCAACTTACATCGCTTTCGTTAAAAGCTATCGAAGTGGACCATCCTGTGGAAAATCGAATATTTCTAAAAAATTTGCAACTCGCTAAATTGAAATTTTTGACGCATTTGATATTTCGAGTTTATTGTCCCAAAATTTTAACAGTTTAACTCTCAAAAATTGCGAACTTTTTGGAAACGACTTTAAAGATTTCTGTAAAGAAGAAAATGTGGCAAATTTGAAGAAACTTTGCTTCGAAGATAATGGTTGCAATAAGTTTATTTGGCGGTGTATTTGCAATTTAAATGAACTTTACTACATTTGTCCAAGTGGAGAGATCGATTTCTACTTATTGAAATGTTATTATTTACGTAAACTTCAGATCGATGTGGGCAAAGTCAATATAAGTTTAGAAAATCATCTCATTGATTCATTGAGGCAATTAGATCTAAAAATTCATTCAGCGAATGATGAAATTATTGGAAAAATTTTGGCTCATTTTCCTCTTTTAGAACAACTCACACTTCATCTTGATTTTTATCATGACTACGAGCGAACTCTTACTGTTATTTCTCAACTTTTCGCCCTCAAAACACTCACTTTAAAAAGCTTAACAATTTTCACTATTGTTAAACCCTCAAAGCTGCTGCGTTTCTTCGAATCTTCACTAACTTGCGTCCAATTCATTCTGTAGATTTCGGAATTAAAAATCAACATCAAATCGTTAGCAAAGAAATTCACTTTAATTGCAAACAAAAGAAAGCGCAGGAGTGAGCTTAAATTAATTGTTCGCAATTTTGACAATTTCATCAAAAATGCAGCTAGAAAGTTTGCTAGCAATGTCAAGATTTACGCTCAAGAAGATAACTATTCACTCAACGAAAATTCAAATTCATTAGACTTCTATAAATTTGCTATTGTCGTTTTTTATTCACATTTACATTTACATAACATTACATTTTACATTTTTTCTATTGAAAAATAAATTCATTCAAATCTGTAAACAGCTTTTTCACCTTTTTTAGCGAATACAATTTGGAAAACATGCATAACTCGAGTCTGGAAAGTTGTACCGGCAGCAAAATATGCGGACCATAGTCTGTATTGCATTTCCGGATATAAATGAGAAACAGCGGGCCAATTTTTGCGCAAATTTTTTAACCAAGCAGACCACGTTAAGCCATAATCATAACCAATATTGTGCATGTGTTCGATTATAAACAAGTCACTTGTTTTGTCGATTATTGTTGAAATGTTTGGAAATGTAATTCGCATTCCAAGAAGTTTTTCGAAAGCAGGTTCAAAATGATCACCAAATTGGTTATTTGGGGCAACCACTTGCAACAAAAAAATTCCGTCATCTTTCAAATGCTGGTGAACAATTTCAAAAAATTCGCGAAAGTGACTCGAGCCAACGTGTTCCATCATTTCGATACAAGTGATTCGATCAAACAAGCCGTCGATTTCTCTGTAATCTTTGAGCATTATATTCACACTCAACTCTTTACAATTATCTGCTGCATATTTCGCCATTTCTTTTGATATTGTAAGTCCGGTAACATTTACATCGTATCTCGAAGCTAAATGCTTTGCTAAAGAGCCAAAACCACATCCAATATCAAGAACATTCATTTTTGGACGTAATTTTAGTTTCTTGGCGATAACTTCCCGACTATAGAACGCAGCTTCTTCTAATTGATCAATTGTTCTCGATTCAAAGTTTGAACAGCTATGTTGCATTGAAGGATCGGAGAAAAGTTTAAACCATTCAATTCCTGTATCGTAATTTTCTCCTCCATCTTTCCAAGCAGTTTCTGTTGTTTGCACATCGAAATATTTATTAATCATCTTAAGTGCAAATGTATACGGATGCATGAAAACCCCATATTGAACTCTTTTTAATGAAAACAACTTAATGACAAATTGCTCTAAATCTTCAACTTCATAATACTTTTCGCGATAACCTTCTAAACATCCTACAGATGGGCCGGATACAATAAGGGCATAAATTATTTCATCTAACACTTGGATATCCCATGGATTTGGACCATTAATTTTAATACCAGCAGGAGAGAATACTAATGAATTAATTAAAATTTTCGGCAGCGGATTAAGCAAATTCAAGACCATCACAGCAAATAAACGAATAAATTCGACTAATTGGACGAGAACAAAGTGAAGTTTTGATGTTATAATTTTTCTTATAGGAACAATCATTTCTGTTAAATTTTCAAACCTAAGAAGAAATGAAAAAAAAAAATGAAAAAACATTCAAATAGAGCAATCAAATATTTTTCACTCTTTCAATTATCATTAAACTCTCGATTGGATCACATTGGCTAATACTTACAAATAATAAAAGTTTTAAAATGATATTTACTTATCCTACCTATAGATTCGCAAAATTTACTTTTACTTTTAATTATTTACTTTTTATATTCTTTCTTCATTGAGCTCAACATCTATGAATGATGGAACGCAATAAAATGATGAAAAAAGATTTTTTCATTCAAGTCAAAAATAAACATTGAATTAAAAATATTTATAAACATTAAATTATATAAAAATAGAAATTTATAAATTAAAAATAAAAGCAAAATGCGTTTTGATAAATGATTAAATATTAGAAATTGAAGTTTTTAAAATCACAAATCGAAAACAATGTTCACGAAATTCATAAAAAGGGATTTTTTAGCAATAATTGTTAAAAATTATTGTAAAAAGGTTTATTTAACAATAATACACATGCAAGCTAAAACATTTTATAAGAAAATAATTCAACTGCTCACTCAATGAATAAATTAGAAAAATAGCAAAGACATGCAAATTAAATGCAAGTAAAACGAAAATTTTGTGAAAACAATTATTACAGTTTAGGGGAAGTCAAAAAACATTATTTAGCGGAAAACCAAAGATAAGGATGTGAGTCGTGTGATGGTAAGCCGACTACTGAGCAGACATGGAAGGACGGAGGTTTGCATTACATTGCTAAGGTACTGCTGGTTACATAACATAACGAACTTTTGCGAACTTGTTTAAAAATTTAATTTTTCGAAAATTTTAAACAAATCAAATTTAAATAAAAGGGAAAAACAAGAATGGATGAATTAAAGATTTTGATTCTTTCACCATCTTGATTTCTTGAAGCATAAATTTTTATAGAATAAAATTTAATAAAAATCTTGAGGTTAAATTTTAATACTTAAAAAATGAAAATAAATTTTATTAAAAGTGGAAGACCCATTTTGGGCGCACTTTGTCACTCAATCAAGCCCAATCGAGAAGGCTTTTCATATGTAACGAAAAATGCAACTTTGTAAAAAATGGCCTTCATGAGTTACAGGCCAAAATGTATCAAATGTCCTTTAGCCTGTAACTCCTGCCGAAAAAATAAAAAACCATTATTCTTGCTCAAAATGTAGTAATACACAAAAAAAATAAAATATACAAAAATTAGCAACTATAAATTCATATCATGACGTAAGGATATATGTTTAGTTATCAAAATGTTTCGGGATCCTCTTTCTCCTAGTCAAGAGTATATCACCAAAGTTTGCGTAAACTATCTTAAACCCTGCGCCTAATAAACAAAGAAGTCAATAAACACGAATTCTTAAAAATGGTCTTAAGGAGATAAAAGCCAAAGTAGAAAGTTGATCATTTTTTCTTGAAATAATAAAAATTTGGATTCAAAGCAATCATTATTGTGTATATATTATAGTATAATTTTTTATTTCCATCAAATATTTTCGAATTTCGTCGAACTTATTGAAATTTTACTTTATTTTAAAATTATGTAAAAGAATGGTTTTAAGAAAGTTTAAGAAACTTCAATTAGTTGAATGAAGAACAGGTAATGATCTTTCTATATAAGAAGAAAAAATTTTAAACCTTAAAATTGTAATTTTAGACAAAAACATAACGAAGTCATCTTTTTCGACTCTATAAAACACTTTATTGCAAATCATTTTAATTGAATTTTTTGTGAATGAAAAAGCAAAGGTTCTATTAAATGAAATAAAAATTTTTAAATTTAATTATCCACAGTTTGTGCAAATAAGTAATAAAACTTTGCCAACTACAGTTTGGATAGGTTTTAAATGATAAAAAATTATTTTGACTTACGTTTTTCTTCAATAAATGAATCGAATCAATCAGATTTGTTGATAAAATTAGAAATTGGTTTGCGAGTATCAATCTAATTACAATAACTGTAAAGAAAGATTTAATACTGCTTTTTAAAAAGATCAGGCAAATCGGAAATTTTGCCTTCTTCACTTTTCGCTTTTTTAAAAGTAAAAAATTAAAGACAAAGTAAGCTGTTTTGTAAATTACTTGATTGCTTTCAATCTCAACTGCACGTCAATTGATTTTTCGCTTATATACATTTGCATTTTGTTGCGAAAGGGATATAAAACAGAAATAACGGATTGAATAAGCACCAAGCGGCAAATAAGCTTGAAACAAGAAATCTTTGAATTTGAAGATCATTTTTCCCTTTTAATTAAATCAAAACTTCATATTTTATAAAGAAGCTAAATAGAGTCATTTTAATAAAAAATGATCAATCGAAAAATTAAAGTTCTTAAGGTTTAACTAAGAAACTGCGATTTCATTATTTGCTGTCAATCTATTATTTGTTGTCCATGAATGTGTTCTTGATAGTTTTTTGTCTATTTTTTAGAAACTTATGAAACATGTTGTTTTCAGACTTTTATACAACTTTTCAATATTTCGAAAATCTTCAAGCCATCAAGTATATTTTTAGAACTAATTTTCTTAACAATATTTACTCTTAAACTCAAAACAACATTCTATGTGATGAAAAAGAAAAATAGTGACGCAAATGGAAAAGATGTCATTGCAAATAAATCTTTTACTTTCCTTATCATTAATTTTTGTTTAAAAACTCCCTCAGATAAAACTGTGAAGGTGTGAAAGCCGTCTTGTATTTTTATCCATTGAAATGAGCTTTGTAGATGTTTTTTGAATAAGCACTTCCTTCCAAAGATTTTCCAACATGCGTAATAGCGTTATATAGATGAAAGACAGTTGTCGCGGTCGATTTCGTTTATTTTTCACTTAAAACAGTCAACATTTTAAAAAGCGCTTTGCCGATATCTTGTACATGAAGTAAGACCCTCATTTACTCGTTTTAAGATAACATATTTCACACTCCTAATCTTTCAATTTTTAAACATACATCAATGAGTTTATTTTGATCCTCCGTTTCTTTTTATCTCGGTGCAGATTTTTGCGTAAATACACACTCCAATAAAATTAATTAGGTGAAAAATTTACTAATTGAGGTTTCCTCTTTGATGTAATAGCCTTTGTTATTTGTAATATGCTTTGTTATAATATTTTTTATCGGATATAATCTACGATATATCTACTGGCTGTCTGGAAAGAAAGTTGACAAAAATACATATTAAACTAAATAAAAAAGTGCTCAACGCAAAAAAAGGTATAAAATTACACCAATAGAAAGATGTCGACTCGAGACCGAACCTCATTGACTCTGGAATCACACTCCTCACGCTACAATATAAACAATATTTACAATATCTTTGCACTCTCAACTTTGAAGTGAATGCACAATCATAGTCAAATTGAACAGTTTCAGTCGATACAACTTTTTGCCGTAACACTAATGATTAAAATTTTTAAGATTTAATTAACACTTTGTTAAACTCATTAGAATTAAGATTTTGTTAAACTCAAATTAGCAACAATGAAGCTATCAAAACCTAGCAAAAGCCATTGAGGGCGAAGACTGTCCATTTCACAATGACTTGCTGCAAAATTGAATCAAAATACAAAAATTGTCCATTAGAAAATTTTAGATGAAGTTTTCATCTTTCTATTGATGTAATTTTTTAACTTTTGCGTTGAGGACTTTTTTATTTAGTTTAATGTGTATTTTTGTCAACTTTCTTTCCATACAGCCTGTAGAATTTTATCAAAATCATGATATAAAAAATAAAACCAGTTAGAGCAAATTAAGGTGCAAATTTGTCGACTTCAGATCCTCGCAACTTCAGATCCTTCGACTTTCGCAACATTCAATATTCTGGTTGTTAAAATTTGATTTCACGATTTCTTGCATATTTAAAGCTCGATTTCAACCGAATTTGTTTTATTTTCAATAACTCACTCATTCTAAACTAATGTGACAAAAATCGGATAATAACTAACGTAAGCTTTTGAATTTTTGAACATAGCTAAGTTTTTGAACTTTGTCCAAATTTTCACGTTAAAATCCGCACTTATCCGAATCCGCTTAGTTATTCGATTTTTATGTCACGTTAGTTTAGAAAGAATTATTGAAAATAACACAAATTCGGTGAAAAACGATCTTTAAATACGCAAGAAATCGTGAAATCAAATTTTAAAAACGAGAATATTGAATAAAAACCAAAATCAACAAATTTGCATGGGCCTGGTTTTCTCTTATTGTATCAGTTTAAGTAGGTTAAAATAACGCTTTAAAACAAATTTCATCACAATTGGTTTAGAAATTCCTGAGAAAAATGTATTTAAATGTGAAATTTAGCCAAAAATTTCAAAAATTGCCAATTATCAACACTTTTCCTTTTTAATTTTTCCTCTTAATTTGCTCTTAGTTTTTTACATCCATGATTTTGATAAAATTCTATTGTATTTCACCTGCAAAAATGCAGCTAGAAAGTTTGCTAGCAATGTCAAGATTTACCCTCAAGAAGATAACTATTCACTCAACGAAAATTATGAAAGTGGAGACTTTTCTTCTTCCTTTGTTGAAATTTACTAACAGATTAGAACGAAGCAAGTTATATTCATACCTCACTTCTTCTAGTTTTCATGAATTCTAAAAGCTAAAATCGACGATCTTCTGTGATAATCGAACAAGTTCATTGTGAGAAGAGTGAGCTCGATTTGTTTTATTGTTTTACTTTTTGTTATTCGTTTATTCAATTATTCTTAAAGTTAGTTTAAAATTTAAAATTTGATCAAGAAATCGCATTCTATTGTCATCACGAAATATCTTTTAAAATGATAAGTTCATCTTTAAGTTTGATGAAAAGAAACAAAATGTTGATTCATTAGATGCCACTTTTTACAATTTATTCAGCATTTGTTTATTAATAATTTTTTTTAATGTTATCTAAATCTGATTTGATTTTATTAACTTCGGTTTACTTCTGCTTCAATAATAAAAGTTTACTTTCCATTAGAATTAAGTTTAATTTCCATTAATTTAAGATTCAACTAATGAAAAGTTATTAACAAAAGTTGCTAACTTACACAATGGCTACGTTTAAAATACTTTAATTATGACAACGTTTCGCCCACTAACTGTTGGACCACATCAGGTTAAGTGTGATCTTGCAAATGACCACTTTTTGTGACTGCATTTGGTGAGCTCATTTGAAGCCGAAAATTGAGAAGCGAAAGTTTTAGGAAACATTAAAGTTAGCGAATTGAGAAGGGCTGAGGCAATAAGTTCGTTTTTTGTAGAGACCATCACATAAATGAGAGAGTTTTTTTCTGTGTAAAATACTGAAGAATGTTCTGTGTAAAATAAAGTTGCTCCATTTGTGCTCAAAGCCTCGTGCAGAAAGCAACCTTTTCTGCACATGGTAGTACAGTACATGTATGTCTTAAAAGTTTTATTAAAAAGAATTTCACAAGTGAGCTTTGTTATAATAATTTTTGTTTTTTTTTTGTTCTTGAGGTGAACCTATTGAAAAAAGCATTTTAAAGAAGTAAGTTTAATCAATCATTGTATCAGTTTTCGGTAATGAAGAACATTATCATTAAACTCTGTTACATAAAAGTGGCTTATCTCGTTTAATAGGAAAAATAGATAAGTCAATTGGCATTGATGGGCCGATCCAAATCGATCGTTCATCGTGATCCTTTATTGCATGCAATGTGGAAACGTGCGCGAAAATTGTCAAATTTCCTCTGTTTTTTGCGAAAAACTCAAACGCGGATGTTACTGAGGTTGCATTACAACAGGTAAGATAGTTTCCGATCGGATAAGGAGCTGAAGGACCGTCATTGATCTGTTTTTTCAACGATTCATAAGTTTGCATTGACATTCGCAATATCAGATAAATGGTTAACTTACACGACAATCGTCGCAAGTGATGCTACAGTGGGCGAGTAAACCAGTGGTGATCAATGAGCCGATTTTCTTTCTAATAAAATCGAAAACAAATTTATCTTTAATTCAACAATTTCGTTTGATGAACTGACCTCAATTCGAAAGCCTCTGCTTTGCTTTGATTGTTGAATTGAAAGTACAAAGTGTGAAAATGGAAGTTGGCCACATTTTCCATATCCCATTGTCTAGCGT
>NCKU01001986.1:0-21416 GCA_003675995.1 Dinothrombium tinctorium
AAATTTAATTTTTTACACGAAGTAACCAATAGTTTTGTTTAAAAATATTTTAATTAATTAGTTATTCGTTGTTTGTTTAAATGATATATTTATCGTTCCTTGATTGCACCGTTAACGAAAAATATCAATGATTAAAAATTTGTGCAAGTCCAATTTGGAAAGGTTTTATATCAGAAAAAAATTTTCTAACGTCTAGTGCCATTCCTAAATGAATTAAACATTTTATTGAATATTTAATTGACGATAGAAAAATTTGAATCTATTTTGGTCTCAAAAGATTGCGAATAGAAAAATCAACAAGAAGCAAATGAAGTGAGAATAAGAAAATCAATTTTCTTTTTTAAATTGGTCCCAAATCTTGCAAACATTAAAAAAGGGAAATCTAGAGAAAACTTGGTTTTTACTGACGCAAGCAAGAAGTAGCGCTTCTTTTTCGGAGTTGACGTCGCTATTTTCAGCCAAATTCTATTTTTAAAAGATTTGTTACGTTCACATCCTGCTATTTTAAGCAGCATTAAATATAATTTCAGTCTTCAATCTTATTTTTTATATGAAATCGTCAAAGCATACGTAGGCTGCACAATTGCGCACGAACTCAATTTAATCCTACGAGTTTTTCTCTTACCTAATTTCATTTAATTACTCATTTTACTTTCTCATGTTTCATCGTTATTTTGTCAAGATAAATTTAGTTAAGTGTCAAGAGTGAAGCGAAAAATTTTTCATTTTTATCATTTATAACACAAAGGTATTGACCGAATGTGAAATATGATTTATATGAGTTTATAATATTGTCTTTTCTTTCTAATATCTGTCAATTAAATCTCATAACTGCACTAAATAAGAATTGTCCAAGAATCTTAACGCTTGCTCTGCCGCAACGAAAAGATTGCAATGAGAACTGGACCTGGAACGAAGACACACTCATCTTGAATTCCCTTTTCTATTTTTTAATTCCATCATTTGAAACCGAGAGCTGATTTTCTCTATCATCTGTCTGTCTTGCCTGTTTGAAACGCTTAGTTTGAGGCTAAAGAGTAAGCTTAGGAGGGAGGTAAGCCAAATTAGGCTGATAATTTAGTTGTAAGCATAAATTATGATTTTAGTTTAATATAAAAATATCTTTAAGTAATCAGGCAGAGCTATTTCTTTACAAAATTTATTATTTCTTTATTAAATTTTAAATATGCTTTTATTGAACTAAATCAATTATTTGAATTTATAGCATTATAACATTTATAGCAACGTTTTAGGCATATAAAATAACATTTAAGACAGAGATAACCGGTGTACCGACATCAGAGAGCTGAGTTATAAAGCCTTAATGAATTATAGAGAGTTTTTCAATGTAAAAATTGCTTAAATCATCGAAAACCTTTAAGCCATAAAAATGTTAAAATTATAATCCTCTTAGTAATAAATAAAGAACTTTTTAAAATAATCTCTTTTATATTGTGACTTGATTTATATTTTGCTTGATTCAATTTTTTTGCTAAAATTGTTAACTCTATTAACTTCGGAAAAATAACTTTTGAGTAACGATTAGCTTATTTAGTAATTTTAACCAAAATTTTCAAAATGATTTTTGTTCTCCAGCAAAATGTTGAATTTGTCACGCCTTTTGTATTTGTTACTATTTATATAGTGCCGAGCAAAAGTTTTGTCCTTTTGAAATGCGTGTTTAAATTTTGAAAAACTAAGTTTATTAAATCAAAAGATTTAATGCTGATTCTGTTTTAATAAATATCAATCATCAAAAATTTTTAACTATTTTTTTGAATTCATAATTATTTACTAAAAAGGAAGCTTAAAAACTTCAAAATTTTCTTTTTGGAAACTCAAAAACTTGTGTAATTGCAAAAAAGAAAACGTTTATGCATCTAAATAAAGACAACTTCACTCTTAATAAAAATAATAATCGTAAAATTTTTCTAAAATGTTTAAAATTTTCTGAAACTTTTTTATTTAGCCACAATAAAAAAGATTTAACATGGTGAATATGATTGAAATTCAATCTTACATCAAGTGTTTTCGATTTTGAATTTTTTTTATATTTATTTTAAATTTTGTAAAGTTTTAACATTTGCACCGAAAGCAATAGTTCAGCCGACGAATTTTTTAAGACCAATTTCAATCGTTTCTTATTATATTCTCGCGAGTTTTTTCTGCGATTTTTTTATGTAATTTAAGTTTTTTAAGAACCGCTTCGAATTTTTTTGTGCAAGTGCAAACATTCAGTTTAATAATTTCAAAGCGAAATTGAGCTCATTAACAACTGTGAGTTTGTGTGTGTGAGTTTCGCTAGTTTTAATCTTTTTGTTTTTGTTAACATATCAATTTCATAATAAAATCGATAAATGAAAACATATCTGTCGCAAAAGAAATGTTTAATTCACGAAAAAACACGCAGCAAACGAACGGAACAAAACTTTTGCTTGGCACTTTACTACCTGGACAATACCCTGATCTTGCTCGGCGTTTTCCTAAGTACTCTTTTGATATACATTGGACCCTGCACAGCTCTGCATCGAATGTTAATTTAAACTTATGCCTTAGAAAAATCAAATGGCAATCTTTTCGTAAAAATGCATTAAGAATTCAAAGTCTTAAGAAGTGAAGAGAGCAAATAAATTTATCGAAAGCTTGAAAAACTTTTATACAAACGCGTCTTGCTTTTTTAAGCATATCTAAAAAATTTACTTGATTAAGCAAACGCAAAAAATGCAAATTTATATTCGTTACATTGCAAAGTCTTATCAATTGAGACGCTTTCTCTGCAACTGGAAAGCTTGTAGGCGCTCGAAAACATTTTGACACCAAAATTTTTATTGATATGAGAAAAATTTTCCACCGAAATTTCTTGGCTCTCGCCAATTTTTTCGACACAGAAAAAACCCGTCAATTCATTATTTTCATCTTTCAAATTTAATGTTCTTAGAAATTTTATCTCTTTCTTTAACACTGTTAGAAATTCTTAGAAATATATTTTAACTTTATTGAAATTTTTTAGATATGCTTAAAAAAAGCAAGATGCTGCATTGAAATAAAAGTTTTTCAAGATTTTGATAAATTTATTTGCTATCTTCACTTCTTAAAACTTTGAATTCTTAATGCATCTTTACGAAAAGATTGCCATTTGATTTTTCTAAGTCAATGATATTAAATTGACATTCGATGTAGAGTTGTCCACGGTTCCATGTTTATCAATGCATTTAAAACTTAAATTTTGCATTAATGTTAACGATAAAATTATAGAAAATATCATTTTAATCCGATAAATCACTGTGGATGCACAGTGCTGGCCAAAAAGTCATTTTCTCATCTATTTATTGAATGATGAACTAAACTAATTGTGAGTGAGAAAAGAAGAAAAATGCCAAACCAGCAAAGAGAAGCAAAATTATTTTTTCTTTCTATGCTTAAAATCTTTTTTTCAAATTTAAGAAAAATTTTACTATTTATCGAAAGCATAAAGTAGCGCATTAGAGTAATAAAATATGAGTTCTTCGAAAATTTTGTAAAGTTGAAAAGTATGAAGTTATTTAAAAATTTTCAAATATGTACTCAGTTTGCTATCAGCGAAATAAATTGACAATATGAAAATGAAAATTCGAAGTTTTTGATGGTATAAAAACAGTAAATGCATTGATCGAAACCTTAAAAACTGTTTTAAAATAAATCATTCAATTCGTTGCGTAATATCTCATTTTACAGATCGCATCATCTCTTGCGTATATGCATTAATAAAGAAAATGTAAAACTCGCTTTTTTAAAGTAAAATTAGATTTAAAAAAAAATCAAAAATTTTGAATTGAAATTCGGCTGAAAACGGCAACGTTTCATAGCAAAAACGCGTGTCTAAGAGATTATATTAATGATGGAGTAAATAATGTAAATATGAGACTAATAATTGATATTCAATGTTAATCATAATCAAAAGAAAAATTATCAATTTAAAAAAGTAAAAGCAGAATGACAAATTGAGTTAAGTGACATGTTGTTATAGTAAGACAAAAAATTATGAAAAGTTTTTTTCAAGTTGTCAAAAAGTGTTGCAAGTTAAGTAAATAAGTAAAAACATGTTTTAAATATAAAATTAAAATTAAGAAAATTGAAAAAATAGCAAAAATTTCTTAAACAAGATGAAATGATTGATAAAAATTGAACTTGATTCTAAATTTTGAAAGATTTTTACAGGGCTCAGTTTATTTTGGCCCTGAAACTATAAACTAATAAGCAAATTGTTCGCAAGTTCTTATAATTTTTTTAACACAATTTTATTGAAATCTTATTTGAATGTTAAATGAAGCCTTAAATAGTGATTTAATACGAATAATACGCTTGATAAGTTTTTTTCTAGTAAAAATTTTATACGTAAACCCTGACTAAAATTTTTGCTTTCAATGATGTTGGAAGAATAGCTTCACCAATTTTGATCAAATATTTTTATGAAAGCTTTTTAAACGTTTTCATATCAATGATTAATCAAAAATGTTGAGTGAAGCGAATAAATTTAGCATAAAAAATATGCTTTGTTAAAAAAACGATGCCAATGAAAATTTTTTAAGGTGTTTTCAGAAATGTATTCTAACTGTTTTATTCAAATTTTAAAATTTTTTTTATGTGAACGTAGATCTTAGTGCGGAGAGAATGCATGTGAGCAAGTTTTTATAGTGAGAATTCTCCTGTACTCTTCTTATTCTTTTTTAATCATTTTGTTTAAAATGAAAATTTTTAATAAAAAATTTTTACGCTATTATTAAAGAGAACTATGAGCCGATTTGAAATTAAAATTAAAATTAGTATGCTTGTCATATGAAACTTAGTCACTTAAAATCAAGAGAAAGGACATTGAAAATTGCGTCGCTTAGTAATTTAAACGCGAGTTTCATTTTTATTCGTGGGCCAACCATTGTTTCTGCCCCTTATACGCACCGCTTGACGTCGTTGATGAAAAGTGTTTCAAAATATAGAGCAAAATCGTCACCGAGTGACGTTATTTTGTTTCGATGTTCTAAAAATATTCGTTTCCGAGTTTACCCACACTTAAACGTAATAAAGCGTATTGACATTGAATATATAAAACTTTGAGCGAACTTTTTTGGTATCAAACTTTTTTTCAAGCTTTTTTAAAATATCAAAATGCCAATTTCACTGCTAGGCGACTAAAGTACAAGTAATTAATCAAAAAAATCGTCAAAAAAATTTTTGCGTTAAATTCACTGCTTCAAATTTCTTAAGACGACAAGTTTTGGTGCAAAATTACAGAAAAAAAAAACATTTACTATTCGAAAAATTTGCGTGAAATGCGGATAAAAACTAAAAATCTTAACTCATCTTTAATCGTTTATTGAATTCTATTAGAAGGCGAAAAGTTGTCATGCAATGCAATTTTTCAATTTTTTTAAAGCAAAGATGAAAGTGAGAAAACTTCCTTGAAAAGATGTAAACGTTTTCTTGATTTTATGAAAGTTTTTTTTTCTTTTCAATTGAAATGAGAAAAAACAAACAAACAAGGCGCAATAATGCTTGTGAAGGATTTTCCCATTTACATAATTTGCTTGCTTTCGGGAAAAATCGAAGAAGTGAGCAATTTTTTCGGCGACAACTCAGAAATTTTTGAATAAAAAGTTTTAGTCGAAAAAAAGCGTAAAATAGTTTTCATTTCATATTTTTGAAGAGCGAAAAAATGAGAAAAACAAAATGAAATAACTTACCATTTGAGAAAAATCAAAAGTAAATTAAATTGTGGTTCACTAAATAAAAGCACGAAACTGTACACAAAATGCATAAAAAATTGATTATCCGAAATGAAGTCGAATCGAGTGAATTGAAAAACTTTATTGAAAATGAAAATCCGAATAATGTTGTTCTGAACACGGAAAACAAGTGTGAAATTGTTTTTGAAATTAGTTAGAAAACACCAAATAGTGAATAAATGAGCAACGAGCTTATTCTTTATTTCAAAAGCACGACAAAGAAGTTTAAATGCTAGTGTCATCGACGCTCGAATCGGTGATTGGATGCATTGAAGCTTTTCCGTCATTTCTAAATTCGAATAATAGTAATAATGATATCCCATTGTTTGATTTTTTGAAATAAGAGACAAATAAACACATGAAACAATTTCACAATCTGATTGTCATTTGATTTTCGTTTCTTAATTTAATACAAAAATAAGTTTTCATTTTCGTAGAAATATTCAAAAAGGCTTTAGATGAACGAAGCGATCTCTTTTATAGCGATTTTCACTTTTTGGCACCACTCGCTCTCTAACTCCGTCTTAACTTTTGGCAATCTCTCGAAAACTCGTGCTGCAATTCTCTATGGATCAGTGACGGATCTATTAACGTCATTACGAGCTCCGTAGTCGTAGAAACGGTGCTTTTACGCTTACGTCAACGACTCATCCTTCGTGACGCAAAACCCAAATCTCATTCATTCATCAATTGCGAAACTTTTTTTTCTTCGGTATTTTCTCAAAAGCCTCTTTTACGCTCCATCTTTTGTGCTTTCATCAGTTTCGATTATTGATTCGACCACTTTTATTCTTCGATCGAAATTTTCCGATTCAAAAGCGTTTGAAATTCGTTTTTCATCAAATTTACTTGTAATTTAGGTAAAATCGATTGACTATGCTAACAGAAAGAGAGAAAGAGAAAGAAGTGAAACTATTAGCTTCAAAATTTCATGCGACTATCTTGTTTTCTGAGCAGATTGAGAAGAGGGATTATATTAGTTTGAAGAAGAGTTTCGACTCGGCTCAAAAATTTTAATTAAACATAAAAATATGACACAGAAAATTCAATAATTAACCAAACAAAATTCTAAAACATGTTTATGAATACAAAAGCATCCAAAACCATTTTGAACTTTTTGTAATTATAAAAAGTTAAGACTTTCATTAATTTTTTCCGACTCTCTGTTTTTCGAAAATTGTTATTCAACAAATTTCGAGAAAATTTAATTTTTTTTTCAAACGCAACAAAAGCAATGCGAGACAAAGACATAATATATACACGGTCCCAAAGTCATGTGAGAAATGATAACAGACGAAAAGTTGAGACAAACAATGAAGCGAACGAATGTTTGAAAAAATTTGTGTTTAGAAAATGATTGAAGGCGAAACAAAGCAACGGCAAACGCCGGAATCCAGCGTAAAGCGATATCCGATAAGTCGCATTCGAGTGACTCTTCGCAATATTGTGCAATATACAATTCCGCTTTATATCGATTTGTTACATAAACAAAGTTTGCAGCTGCAAAAGGTTTCTTTGTTTCTCTTTTGTTTATTGAACTCTTTTTTTTAATGTTTCATTTTTTATTTTAGTTTAAAAGCGAAAAAAATTGGGAACTTTTCAATAAAGAACAGGTGAATGCGACAACTACTGTGAAGCAACTGAAGTTTTCGGTCGCCGAATTGGAAAGATTAAAACATCAAGTGGTTCCTGAGGACTTAAAGCAATTGGAGAAAGAGATTGCTCCCATTCGTACTCAAATAATCGCTGCGATCGAAATATTTTTCGAGGAAAATAAAGAAGTGAAAGTGGATGAATTATCTTTTACAGAGGACAATGTTTGCCCGCAAGTCGAAGATAATTGTTTAGATTTTAATGAAAGCAGTGATACTCAGCAACAAATAGAAATTCTCGAAACAAGGAATCTTCACACTGAACGAACTATTTTAAAAGCTTGGACCATCTTAACTAATGAACTTTCTAGTCTTCATTCGATGGTTAATACTTTAGCTTCTTTCGTTGCGGTAAAAAAACGTTTTATTTATTTTTTATTTTAATTTTTTTTCTTTAGACTCAAAAAACTTATGTTGATAATATTGAAGCCAATGTTGATCATGCCGCTGAATGCGTCGGTGAAGGAGTTCAAAGCTTATCAAAGGTTAGGGTTTTATTATAATATTCTTGCCGAAGTTCTCATTTAGTTAAAAGTCTCAGAATTATTACAGATAGATAAATTTTTACATTTTAAGATTTTGATTAAAAATTATTTTTTCAATTCTCAGGCTGCTGCGCTAAAAAGAGCGATGCTACCCATGACGGGCGCATTTTGCGGTGGTATTATCGGAGGACCTGTTGGTATGTACGCGGGTTTGAAAGTGGGTGTCGCCGCTGCCGCACTCGGCAGTTTGGTCGGTTATTTTGGTGGAAAAGCTTTAAAAAACTCAAATTCAAAATATGACGATAACGAATTCGAAATGTTGACTTATGATTCTTCTAATTCGATGGAAAAGAAAAGCAATTAACTTTTGTAAATATATTTTCGATTTGATATTTGAAATGATTTATAATGATAATGTTGCACCTCCACATTTTTGAAAGTTTTTGTGATAATGAGCAACTTTGAATGCAAACAAATGCTTATCATTCGTTATACTGTAGATCCATTATCATCTTAGACAGAATTTCTATGAAGAAAATTAAACATTTTGCTTAAGAGAGTACACGAAACGAATTATACAGTAAAACCTTCCCTAACGGACACCAATCTTAAGCGGTCATCTAGGACACAAAGATAAAATAAAAACCAAACATTTTTCTCTTGAAAACGTCATTATTTGCGGAAACCCATTAACTTCTGAATTCATCGACAAGTTTGTTTATATGTCGTTTTGTTTTTATTAATCATATTTTATATGCTCTAGAGAAATAATCGCTGCATAATTCGAATGATTATACATTTTATTGTTTTTTCTCTCCACGTGCGAGTTCATTTTGTTCCAAAATCATACAACAGGTTCTTGGAAAAGCACCTTTTAAGAAACGCGAAGAGACTAAATAAAAAGTTTTAACGAAAAATTGTTTAGGAATCACCATCAAAGCAAAAGTCAAGACTTCCTCTGTAACGATGAGTGTGAAAATGAACTAATCTCGAGTACTTTTAACGAGAAACGCTTTTGCCACCTGATCGGCGATCGATAGTTGATCGATGACCAAATTTCGAAGAACACAACTCCTAAATAGCCTCAATGTATTTTCTTTAAGCTTGAATTCGCCTTTTGCAATTCGCAAAATGCGATTTGGGACTCTATCTTCATTGTAGTGAGTTTCAAGTTGATCGTCGTAAACGAAAGCCCGAAATCCTAAGTGATGAAAATGGCTAAAATTTGAAGCACTTCTTTTACTCGTTGTGATAAGCTCACCCAAAGAAATAGGTGAGTTTCTCTGCTCAAGTTTGTTTTGCTTTTTTACTGTCAAAATTTTCTCATTTTTCTTGACATTCTTCAACGAAAGAGCTTATCTTCAGCTGTCTTGGTATTTCTAACTTTTAGTCAATAATTCTTATCATTTTTACGCCTGTGAACTGATCTAATATTTGATTTCAGTGAGTTTGAGATTGAGTGATGAGTTGAGTTTTGATTTCGATTTTATTTGAAATATTCGGCTAATTTTAATTGCAAGTTTTACTCGCGCTTATAAATACAGAGAAAGCACAATAAAAGTGGAGAAAGCTCGATTACTATCAACAAGTTATTTATTGCTTAGTTTCGTACAAAACTAAAGCTAGAAAATCAAAGACTCACAATTGGATCAATAAAAAAAATCAAAAGATTCAATCGATTGTGTTTTTCGACGGCAGCTTTGCCATTTCATCTAATTTGAAATTACGCGTAATGTAAACATTGGTATCTAGAAATCCTCTTGAGATATCTCGCGTCAAAAACACTCGATCATAATTTAAAATTAGACAGCGACTAAGTTATAATTTAATCATTCTGCTTGTTTACTGACGAAAAAGTCTTTGAAAGTGTTTAAATTCATTTTTCTTTTTTGATAAATTATTTCATTTCTGCTTTTTTCGTATTTTAAATAATTTTTTTTTCAATGACTGAATTATTATCACAAAGGCGCGGATTTTGCTTACAGCGCACAACATTCACATGATAACAAAAGTTTTTCATATAGTTTTGAAGTACAATTTCTCGAAGAATAACTGTAAATGTGTAATGCGTAATTCAATAACATAAAAACACGTACTTTTAAGCTAAGTAGCACGCAAAACTAATTTTTTTTTCAAAGATTTAAATCTGAGAAAAGCGGTAAATCATATTAATGAGCAAAAAAACTTTCTAAACTATTTGAAAAGTTTGAAAATTGCCTGTTGTAACGGCGAATTTGTTTGCATAACTGATTTCGCATCACTCGAATTTAGCGAGGTATGCAATTCAGTTGTGAATCTTACTAACAAAGAGTGAAAAGAAATTTTTTTTATTGCACTTGAGCGATTTTCTTTTCTTCGGGCCATTTCGAAAATATTTTCAAGAAAATCACACAATCCTCTCAGCGATGAAAACTACGATAGTCGATTCACTCTGTAGTTCCTGCGATTTAAGTTAGATTTTGTTCAACTAGATTCGCAGCTTTTCTGCCTCATTGTTTACGAATCAACTTTGCGTCAACATATTAGCTTCTCATTTAATATTTCGAAGATTTAAGTAAATGAAAATAAAAATAATAACGCGAATTAACTTTTTAAATTCGGCAAACTTGATACGCGAACTCTATGAAATTTTGTTTCGAGTTATTTTCAACTTATTTTTTATCCATAAAATCTGTCTGCAAAAATTGTTTGCGTTAGCGATCAATTTTTTAACTCGAAAACTGCGCGAGATCATAAAACCGAGCAAAAATTATTTATTGCCAGGCGGAATCAAGTTTGCGTCTCACTGATTTTCTTTTCGCTTTTAAAAATTGATCATCGCACAAAACCTTATTGTGCTCGAACCGAATGAAAAATTTATGACGAAATTGAACGATGAACACTTCATAATCGTTGAGTAACAATTTATTTCGATTTTATTCTCGTCGCAGACATGTTATTCGCTGTTTTAAAACGCTTACACCAGCGAAATTTTCTGCAAAATTAACGTTTCTTCATCAGTTTTTTAAAGATTAACAATGGAAATGCTGAATCGATACTCGAAAAATCATTTTCATAGGAAAAACAAGTCGATTTTGAAGGGCAAGTTAACATTGTTCAGCGTTTAAGATTAATTTTATCGTTTGTTGACGATAAAAATTGTTGCACATTTCAGTAATTTTATTTCCTTAATTATTTGTTTACTTATAACCGCTTTATTTCAATATTGATTCAAACTACTACAAAATTTTTCGCACATTCGAGTAAATTTGTTCTTGTTTACTCGAGTGCATCTCTTCGCGCATTTTCAAATTTATTCACATTTTCTTTCGCATTCACAATGTTTGTTTAGTCTTTCAATGCAACTGAGCAAGGCAACAAATTTTTTAATCTAGACACTTTGTCTGATGCAATAAATAAATAAACTAAATACAATTTTTTAAATCCGAAACAAATGTCGGCGTTGAAAAACAATTTGCCTATTTTCCGGGTCGAGATTTGATATCGAATTTACCGTAAAAAGAAAAGAATCGAGTAATTATATGGCGTAAAGCAAATGAAAAACAAATTTCATTCACTATGATTTGCGATGGATCAACGTAAATCTTTGTTTTGTATGAGTGTTTGAATATTTTTTTCTAAAAAATGTTATATTCTAGATCAAAACATGCTGATGATCTTTTGTATCACAAAAGTTTCTCCAATCTTCTTTCTCTTGTTTAATATTTACGAGTTTTTAACTTACGTCTGAATTATTGAATTTCGATCGAGTGTTTTTTATTTTTATTTTTATTTTATTTTTTCCACACTATCATTCAATGAGTTAATTCAGTCGCCTGATCACTTTAAAAAAGATTGAATAGCGTGAAAACAACTTCTTTAAAGCTTCTTGTACAGTGACTGCCAAAAACTTTATCTTTCTTTATTTAAAACAGTTTTATTTCAATAATAAATAGATGAATAAGACGAGCAACTTTGTGGCAATTACTATAAACGCAAATATAAATTTTTGAAGAGCGCTTTGAATTTTAAAATGGCAAACCAGCTAAATCTATTCAAATTTCGAATCTCACGTTGAACGCACATTTTCACACGACACACGTTTTGTGATGAAAATGAAAATATTTTTTAGCCTTCATTTACTTGTATAGATTGTGAAAAAATAAACAAATAAATCAGACATTTTAGAGATTACTAAATCATATTTGAAACAAAAAATGATAAACAAAATTTGAAAAATAAGTTAAATGCACTTTGTTCTTGATTTTGCTTTTTAGGTTATATAATGCAAAAAAAAGTGATCGATACAAACTCTATTTAAAAGCGACTATTTTCGTGAAAATACACTCACGTTAGATAGCAATTATTTAAAGTGTTATACACAATTTATTTTTTCTATTTTAGTATCAAATGCTAATACGTAGCTTCAAAATGTTTATGTTTCGCTTTAACATCTGTTTTTTGGTTAGTAATATCTTTTTTTTACATAGAGAGTAAAAAATAGAAACAATACCAAAAAAAAAACTTCTTCGCGAGATGTTATTTCAAAGCATAAATAGCAAAAAATTGAAACTATAATTTTAATACACGTTTCACAAATTTTTTTTATTTTTATTTTTCTTTGTAAATATGTTTATGTTTCGACAGAAACTCTATTTGGTGTATTACATTTTAGTTATTTGATCATCTATATTGAAATTTTGTGCAAAAAAAATTGCACAAAGATAATATTGCTACATGTTTATCTGCGGTCTACATTCTTATCTCTCTACGCAGTATTTCCATTTTTTCCCCATACACAACTTTGAAGCAATCTGCCTCATCTTTCTCAATTTCATTCTCTGCTGATTTCTCGACCTTTCGTCACAAAGCATTGTTATGTTTCAAAGCAATTATTTTCAGATTCAATTTCTTCAAATTTCAGTGAAAATTAAACAGAAAGAAACGACGGTTGACTTGAAAAGTATGAAAAGAATCCAAAAATGCAAAATAAACACTTAAAATGGCATTTGTCGCTTAAAAACTTTCCAAAAAATCAGAGAGAAACTTGTCAAAATGTTTGTACAGTCAACGACAGAATGTTTTGCGATTATATTTCATCGATTTCACCAGTTTCGTATGGATAAGATAGTAGAACATTCTGTCATTGACTGTGTCTCGCAACTGGAAGTTTGCGATATTGCAATTGTGTTTATGTTAATTTCCTTGAAAACGTGAAAATTCGTTCCACTATTTTTCAGATGCGATAGTGCGAGTGTAGCAAAGCGGTCTATCTGTCTCATGTTCACCATTATGAAATATAGTCTCTCACAAATTCGACACTCATTTGCCGAAATTGGAAATTTTGTGTGTTTGAAGAGTGCAAAAGGCGATCTTTCAATGAAAGCAGGTAGCGACTCTCCATTCTGTGAACATTTTTTTTTCTGAACCCCTGCGGTTTTCAATTTTTCTTTGAAGATGAAATCCTGCCATTAAACTGTCAAAGAATCGACTTTGATTTTGAACATTTACGAAGGCAAGCTGTTATTGTTGCTGCCTTGTCGCTTGTCGCAAACATCGCGTTGGCTATTTATGCATTCATTTGCACTCTTCTAAAATGCTCCACATCTACAACTGCTTTCGTCGTAAGTTCGTTTATTTGCTTTAATTTTTTTTTATTCGAACAAACACATTAAGCAAACGCCTGAAGTTTCGCCGCTAATGCGTTTAATAATTTACCATATAAAAGGTTGACTGCATGCTTGATGTACTCTCAAGTCTCATCGTGTTCTGGAGATATTATGGATCGCATCATTTCTGCGCGACGAGAGCAAGAGAGCAAGCCGCCTGTCTCTACCTCGGAGTGATGTTCATCGCTTCCGGAATAGCGGTCGCTGTGAAAGCGACAGTTGATCTAATTCAAAGGGTTGGAACGATGCCCGTAAGTGAAACGAAACGCTAATGAAAGAGTTGTGAAAATAAAAAATCGATCGTTTTGCCCACAGAATGAATTGATGCTTTATCTCTCCATATCTGGTGCCGTCATTTGGTTCGCTCTGTTCGTCGCTAAATTGATTTTATACCGAAAAATGCGAAGCGACTCGATTTTTCTCGATGGTAAGCTCTGACCGCATTCTCTTATTTTGATCTCGACCTCACATTTGTGCTTCCCTCGAACAAAAAGCGATCAATTCGTGTGTAAGTGCAATATTCGCAGTCGTTTTCATCATTTTCAACACAGTAATCGATTATTGCGACGATATATGGTATTTAGATGCAGTGATCAGTGCAATTTTGGCTGCATTTATGTCCTTATACGGATGCCGTGTACTACGCGAAAGTTTCTCGGTGCCAACTGCGAACGGTTATATCACGATTCCGTGAGAAAGAGACAATTGAAAGCATCCGTTTATTTGGGTGTAACGTAATCATCTCGCATAATTCATTCACAAAATCTCAATTCTAGAGAATAACAAGTAGCACAATTAACATTTTGTAAGTTTTAATTTTAAAAAGTTTTTTGAAATTTGTTTGTTAGTTTCTATTTTTTCAATTATTTTTGTAATTTCATGGAAGATCTAAGATCGCGAAAGAATCTGCTCGTATTATCGCTGGTTCTTAAGAAACAAATATTTAAATAAACGTTTTATTCTGTTTTGTGGCTTTGTTTTCTTCTTTTTTTTCGGAAAAATGATCATTGCAAATCTGAATCGCAATTATTGCTCGCCGCTTGAATACCATTTCCATCGAAATTATGTTGCATAACTGTTTCCATAGGTTACGGGTACGAAAATTCGTTACCCTCTCAATTAGGGGACATATTTAATAACTTTTTTCGCTCTCGTGTTTTTTGCGAATCGAAAAAATGATTTGCGAAAGCAAAATGAATGCCTTCACTCGAATTATGCTTTCGATGCGAACAGTGCTTCTCATGTTTTTCGCTCTTTACGAGAAGACCAGATTCGCGTGTTTCGCTGCGACTACACAGTCAAGTGTTGATAAAATTGATTGTCTCGTGAACGAAAAGAAAGGATATTCGGATCCGCAAAATATTTATAATTGTTACTCTTATCAAATCTGCTGTCTCGAATATGGAAGAGCGACGTGTTGTGGAACGAAACCTTTGTCTCAAGTATTGTAAGTCGCAAAAAGTTTCGCTTGATTACTTCATTTTGTCAAAATACTACTTTTGTATTAAGCTTACCGTTTGCACTCAACGCAGTATTGAAGAGTATAAATAATCGAAAGAACTTTTTGAGAATACTTCAAACGCATTTTCGTTAAAGATTTGCGAAGTGAGGCAGAAAATTGCTTTAAACTCAACTTAAAGCGAACTTATTGCCTCGATAAGTAGATAATAATAAGCGGAATTAGCGATTTTTGTGTTGAAATAATCAAAAAAATTTTATTTTATTTTATAAAAATTACTTCAACTGTTTGTTTAGTTTTATCAAATATTTGAAAAATGACAATTTGAAACCTTTTTCATATTGAAATTTAATTTGCATCATATATTGCGCCATTCATTTGTTTTTTTTTAATTTTTGTTATTTTAATGCATAAATTGCTTCGATCATATTAATTAAGTAAATTTGAAGCTTATTTCTTATAAGCTTTTCATTATAAACTAAATTTTTATTTTTCTGTTAGCATTGAATGTGCTCTCATGAATTAATGAATTTAAAGAACAAAAGTGATTCATAAAAACGAGTTTCAACTGTATTTGTTCTTTTGCAAAAACTGCTTTCTTCATTGAGTTTGGATAAAAAAGTAAGTTTAGGTTAATTTTTCTTTAAAAAAATCAAAAGTTAGTAAGCCGGTTTTGTGTTTGTTTTCAAACGTAAAAACTCTTCTAAATTTAGCTTCGACTCGTAAAAATTCAACTCAAATAAAAGCTCGATGTGTAAATTTTGTTTTATGATGTTGTTCTAGTCTTGTAATTATTAGTATTTTCTTTTTTTCATTTTCTTCTGCTAAAAATCTGCTCTGTTATTCATTATTAGTTCTTTAAGAAGCTTAGAAAGAATCGAGTTTCTAGTTTTCTAGATAAGTTTAGAAAAAAGTTTTCTGTTCATATTTTTTTAAACTAAAAGCAAAATTTTTTATATGATTTGCTTTTAGGAATTTAAATATGTAAAAAAATTTTAAGAGAACCAATCATTGTGAATAAGGTTAATGAGAATCAATCAATCAATCAAATTTATTTTGTAAGACATAATGTCCTTATATAAAAAGCTTTAGAGATTCGACATTTGGCTTCGATCGTAATTGTGTTTTAAAGTAAAGTGGTTTGTGTTCTAAAGAGAAAAGTTCCGTCGGAAGAGTTGATTTGAATAGTTTCAATGAGTCGCTTATGCTTTAGAAATTATTTAAAACTGACACAAACGTCGTCTATTGGTCAAACAATTTTGCTTTAGTGCCACTAAAATATTTTATTTAATTCTTAATTTTAAATAATCTCTTAATTACTTTTTTGATTTTTTTAAAACAATTCAAAATTTATGTCAGAAATCCATTAATTAAAAATGCGATGAATAATGTAAAATTGTTTTATTCTTTATAGCCGAGTGCCATATTAAAATTCTCTAATAAATATGAAAATAAAATTAAAAGTTTAAATTTTATAAGTAGATTAATTTTTTAAATGTTGTAATTTGAAAAGTAAAATAAATGTTCAAGAAAAATATTAAACCATCGCTTCGATATGATTATTCCTACTTTTCAAAAATTGATTCAAATTTCCCATCGTGAACAATAAATGTGAAAGAATGTTTAAGTAATTTTAAATTTTTTACATTTTAAATGAACAATTTTGAACAACTAAAGTGAACAAATATTTAATTGAAAGACTATGTAAACAAGTTGCGTTTTTATTATAAATTTATAGTTTAAAGCGCTTTTATTTAGCTAAAATAAAAAATTTTTATCTTTTTATCGCATAGTTAATGAAAAGCTAATAAATAATTCAATAGACCGTAAGCTGAAAAAGTTCTCTATAAAAGATGAGCGCAGTTTTGTGAATTTAGCGAATAAAAATAAAAAACATTTTTTTGTTTCGATTTTTTATGAAAGTAAAATGGAATCACTATTAAACCGAAGCATTCGATTTGTGAAGTGAACGAAAATAATGTTGCATTTGCTTTTTTGTATTTGCGCGCTTGAAAACTGAGATTCGGCGGTTTCATTGTCATTATTTCTTTCATTCAAGTCATTTCAAACAGAAAATTGTATTCCGCTTTTCTTTCGCTACTCATAAACTTTTCAAAAAGCTAAATTTTAGAAGTCTTTGAGCAATCTTTTGTTGATTGAAATCAGCAATTTTTTGTGTGCTGCTGCGCTGTTTGTCAAAAAGTTTACAAAAGCTTTTGAGTTTAGCAAACTTAATAAGAAGTTTTTTATGATTCTTGATAACAGTGACCATTGTTGAGTTTACTCTTTAGAAATGAAGAATTTTATTGTTCTATAGTAATTTTAACTTCAATGAAAACAAAATTAACTTAAAAGATAAGATCGAGAAGCTTATAAATGAGTTTTTAAAATTTTTTTTGCAAATTTTTTTTTTGTTACATCGTAAATCAATTTTTTGTGTACTTTACGAAAGATTTCATTTAAAAATCAATTTCACAGAGGAAGTGAATATAAAACATATTTTTCTCATAAAACCTTATTAATACTTATTTATATTTTTAAAAAATTATCTGAAAAACAATTTTTAAAATGAAGCTACTAATTGATTCGAATTAAGTTGAGAAAGGATTGAAAAAGAAATCGAGCTTCACAAAAAATTCACAATCGATAATTCAAGTTACTTTTTTAGAAATGTCTTCTCATATTATAAAAATCTACAAAAATCTACGCAGCTTACTTGATCTAATTACTTTCCCTATTTGACTTTGACAAAAGCCGTTCTACTCTATTCAGAGCAAAAAAAAGTTTGTAATATTGCAAAAGAGAAAAACTTTTTTTTGTTAAACAGATACGTCGCTTACGATGCGTTCAAAATTAAAAAAAAAATTGATATTCAATAAAATTATTTTACTCTTTGTTAAAATATGAAAAGATACGAAGCATATTAAGTTTATTTTTCTTACCATTAAGCTACTCATTTTCATTAAAATGCCTTGAATTTACTGCGTACAGAATAAAAATTTACATTACAAGCCTTTAAGTATAAGAATAAATTTGAATTTTGATCATCATATTCAAATAAAAGAAAGTATAAGAAATTAATTAATTCCACACTCATTAATAATTCATAAGTATTCCTGATCAGCCATTTTTAAATTTCTTTTATGTTCGAGATTAAAAACTAATTTCCAAAATGTTTTATCATTCGAGATAAGCTCTTCCAATCAGAGTTTGATCAACATTTACTCTTACAAGTAGAAATCTTTAAATAATTCGGCACAATTCTTTGATGTGCATTTCTCACTACTTTCAACGAAATCATATTACATTGACTTTATATGTCTAGCAACTCGTTTATAACTACATCAAATAGTGAATGCATCAGTAGGAAAGTTGGATCGATAATCATGTATTTCCGCAAAAAAATCTATTTGATGCTAAGTTCAATAGAAATCGTTACATCAGAATCATATTTCTAATGAAAACTGCTATTTCTCTCTCTCTCTCTCTCCTCTCTTATCTACACTCTCTCACTATGTCATTAAGCTATAATACATTTAGTGTAGAGAGACATGTCTTGCCAAGATTCTGTTCAAACTCATTATAATCAAATCTTTAATATGATCTAGTCGGAGAAGCGACTGAGAAAAAAAATCTCGCGCATTATTGAGTAACTAGTCTGAAAAAATGTCTCGCCTGTTTTTTATTTTTGATTTTTTTTCATTTTTCTCAAGAGTGAACGAACTGAATTTGCACAGAATTTTATTCTTTGTTGACACATGCTGTGTAAAATCAAATTTAGAATTTTTTTTTCTTAATCTCATCGGGCCTAGTCTGTTCTTTATTTGCATTTATTTATTTATTTAAATAGCTTAGAAAATAAAAAAAGTTTTGAGGCTTTGAATTAAAAAACATTTCATTAAAAGTTTATCAAAACTTTTGAATTTTAATTTAAAAATTAATTATCGCAATTTTTTTTATCAAGAAACATTTACACTTGTTATTTCAAATGTTAATTATTTCATCCATGTTTACCAAGATAAAATTTAATAAAACTTGATTAAAATATTTTAATTATATAATTTTCAAATAACCAATGTTTAATTTCACATGCTTTTATGCATCTCGTGCTTATATCAACAAAATTATTTAAAACATTTTGCTTATTTGATTATTAAAAAAAATGATTGCGTTAAAAACTAAATCATTTCTATTGAAAATAACAAGAAAAATTGTATCAGAAAAATCACTAATCATTGAATTTTCTTTAAAGAGATCTTTGAATATTTTGAATATACTTTTAACGAAATATGTTCATTTAGAAGTTTGGTTAAAAATCTTGATCTTCACTTGATCGACTTTTTTTTGAAGGCGTATAAAAAAATCAAACGAAATTTATTAAAAAATATTCCACGAATTACATCTTTTTAATCGTTTTACTTTCTGCATCATGAACCATAAATAATTAGAATTAAGTTAAAAGTTTCGTTTTTTTCAAAAATTATATTTATTAGTTTAAATTAAAGCTTGATTCATCTTTTTTCAAGTGGAAGCAACTTATGAAAAAGTTAAAAACTTAAAGAATATTTGTTTCAAAGTTTTCGCTTTAATATTATTTGTCATATTTTAATATCATATTCACAAATTTTAAATCGTGATTAAAAGCAAAAATAACACAAACATTAAAATGTAAGTCAATTAGTGTCGAAAAATCGCTCGATAATTGTGTGGGTCAGCAAAAATAAATTGGTTCAAGGCTTAAAACGTGATCAGTGATCGCGTAATCTCACGCTTCGCATTCTGAATGAGTTCTGTGTGCACACAAAATTTCGAAAGCCAGTGAAAATGAGATGAAACTTCTGTATTTGAGTTGAAAGCGGAAACACGTTTATCAATTTGGTTAATGCTTATTTCTCATTTTAGTAGCAAACGTTGCATTGATATTTCATTCATTAGCGCAATGTAAATACAACAATCACACTGCGAATACACGTTTTTATGAAATATGCGATACAGTGCGACACTGGAAGATTTATTCTACCTCATTTATATACTTGACGTTTTTTGTTTTATTGATATTTGTGTTTCGCAATCAATATTTCGACGCATTGTAAACTTTTGAAAGAAGGCAAGCAGAGTTTTGCATTCACGAAAAGTATTTGTAACGAGGAAGTGAAGCGTTTGTCAGTCGTGAGATCGTCGCAGCCGTGTATTGAATTTGAATTCTAACCTAAGAGATTTTGTATTTGATTTTTGCTTTCTGTTTTTTTTCACAAAAAAATTTTTCAAAAAATTCGGAACTTTCTACGAGAATAAGCAAAGTTTCGAGATGCATCGTTAATAAGAGTGAAACAAAGCGCTTTCAAAGTGAAGCGAAAATTTGAATTGCAAACGAAAAAGTTATTTCAATCGCATCGAAAGCGAATGCATTCTCTTCTCTGTATATGATTGTCTGCGCGCAACGAGATTTTAGCTTTGTTCGAACATAGAAATGTCGAAAGTGGCCGTTGTTTGAGAAGCGTTGCTAGTATCGAATTTCGAAAAATGCAAGTTCTGCAAATAATAGTGAGTGCAAACAGTAAAAATAAGTGAAGTAGCGTTTTATGTGTATTACTGTTGTATAAGATGTAAACGAAAGAAAAGCAAATGAAATTTTCGTTCGTATTATTACTACTACACTACAGATGGGAACAAGTGACTCTTTGGGGCGGACTGTTCGCTTTTCTCGCATTACTCGCGCTGATAATGTATTGTCGAAGAGGTGACTTTTACGTCGCTGAAGGAAAGCCATTTCGAGAACGGCTATGCATTTGTTGTCGGAGTAATAAGGTGAAGGATTGCGACAATTACAACGAAAACGATCGAAGAACGACGCCAAAAGAACATCAAATCGAAGAGAATGGTGGCCAATTAATCACATCCAGTGTTTGAATTAGATTTTTTCTCATTCTATTACCGGAAGATGCGCGATGTTTACTCTAATCTCTGTTACATTTTTTTCCTATGTAAATATATGCTAATAGCGACAGATAAATGACTTTTGTAATTTTCGTTGTAATAGCAAAAAATAAAAATAAAAAATACTCACACATGATAAAAGTGAAGCGAGAGTCGAGATGAAAATGCATGCAAAATAAAATTAAGATAAACTACGCTCACAAGTAGTTGGGCAACGGAATTACACTTTCACTCAAAATATTTCAAATACAGCTTGTAAAATTTTTTTATAGAAAAAAAGAAGAAATGAAGTTCTATGCTACTTTATTCGAGATGCTTTTTCACGTCTAACGCTTGCAAAAAGTTGAGATTTCTATTATGGATTATATTTTTATTTTCTGAAATATTTAGACTTTAACTTTATAAAACAAGAGCTTCACTCTATGTTTGATCGTATTAAATTTAAATTCTCCAAAGTGTCAATTTATAAAATTGAA